>JAGDQP010000525.1:102510-122901 GCA_022664845.1 Lepisma saccharinum | reverse complement strand
TAGCCAATACATAGCGCCTAATTTCTTAATTTGGAGATGGAGGGGGGAACAGCCAGTGCGACCTGGAGAGCCTCAGTTGAAGTAGTTGTATAGGCGCCTGAAGTTCACAATACACAATACCGCTCTGGTCCCACCAGACACAAAGCATCGCCTTCTTACCGAAGTGATTTGGCCATGGTGTTGAAGGACCGGCTTCGCCAGGTGAAAGCCACGATTTTTTCCGCTTCGGGTTTTCAATATAAATCCATTTTTCGTCACCCGTCACAATTCGATACAAAAAGGATTTTCTTTCGTGGCGTTGAAGCAGCATATCACAAGTGACTTTGCGATTTTCCATTTGACGTTCATTCAAATCGTGTTGGACCCATTTAGCCAGTTTATTGATCTTCCCCATTGCTCGTAAACGTCTGCTGATTGTTTCTTGTGACACATTTAATGCTTTTGCCAATTGCTGTTGAGTTTGATTTGGGTAATCCTCCAATAACACCTGCAATTACTCCTTTCCGTACTTTTGTGGTCTACCAAGACGCGCACTGTCTTTCTCCACTTTGAAATCATCGCTTTAAATTGTCAAAACCATGTCTCACATGTTCTAAACGATGGAGCGTGTTCGCCATATGTTTCTACCAGTACACAATGACTTTCAACAGCGTTTTTCTTTTGATTATATAAGGAAAGCAATGCATGCCGCAAATGTTCTTTTTCAGGCACAAACTTCGACATGATCACTGAACGATAAAACAAAGACGCTAGTGTTTGGAGGGCTCAACTTGTGTGTGTTTGTAGTTTAATGTCAGACGAACAAAATGACGTATGTGTCAAATAAATACGCTGTACTGATCGCTGGCGCCATCTCTTAGGTAAACCGGAAACTACTTATGCATACACCTGGTACATGCCTAACAAGTACAGGAACATATTTTTCCAACTAACATGTACATATGGCACATAAATACCCCACAGACCAAATTTTAGCAACTTTAATCTCTTTCCAATATACCTTGGAATAAATCAAAGCATTTTAGTAATGGCGGCCGGTCATCGGGTAAGGTAAAAGCAATACTAAATTGCCCTATAAACGGAGTCTAGACTAGAATTACAGGGAGCAAGCTCTTCAATCAATTGGTCAACAAAAGATCGTTTTTCTTAAATAAAGTATTCGTGTGCTTTTGTGTAGTCTTTTCACGGTAAAAACAGTCCTAAGTAATGTCGGTTTCATGCAAAGTACTATTTTTTACTTCAAATGTGTATTCTACACCCTGAAATGCTGGATGTCTCCTTATCCGGACAGTGTTTCTAGCGAAACTACAAAATCCCTTCTTCCACGCTCCATATTCACGAGATTATAATTCAAAAACTAGATTCTACTTAAAAATCATGTTGAAGTTACATCAAATGTCATATTTCGGCCTATATATTGCCCTTCATGTCTTTCGAAGCAGTCTGGTTTACAGAGATCGGTTCATTTTCTCCTTCAATTACCCTTACAATTATTTAAATGTCAGATTTAATCTTTAATAATTTCTACCTATGCTTCCAAGAACTCACTGTTCTGTTAACAAACCGTAAAATACTCCCAACTTTGATCAATTAACCTTGTTTTCGTATATAATACGCTATAGCGCAAATGCATTTGTCTATTTCATGCTAAATATAACGAAATATGTCCCGTGTTCAAGCCAATCAGTCCATCTCTGGTTTCATTAGCATTCTTTCTTCTTCAAATACGTATTTTAATGTCCGATATTAAGAAAATTTCATTACAATCAGTTCCGTTGTGATAATTTCTAAGCAATCATCCTCCTTCTAGTATTAAGTTGTCTCCAATATGTCATTATTCCACTATTATCAGCTTTAAATGACACTTCAAAGACTAGATTTATACATAAACTGCCTGCTAAAATATACCTTTCCTATTCAATATAACCGAATACGGCGGTTGTTAGTGATAGATTTTCCCTCAGTTTGTTCTTTCCATGATAAATCTTTATAAAATACAATTCAAAGATTAGTTTCTACTGGAATTACATGTTAAAATGTCACTTTTTACCTATAGATTCTCTCTTTCCTCTTAAATTCGTCCCATTGACGTACGAGTTTGATGCCTAATTGGTTCTTTTCCTGTTTCCCTAGAGTTCTTTCGGCTAAAAATAGCTTCGAACACAAGTTGAATACTTCTTTTACACATCTGACACACTAAACTATCCACATTTTTTGTTCTCTTACGAATACCCTCTCGTTCGTCTATACAAATAGGGGTCAGAAGGCGTTTCACACAGTTTTCGTGTGCTTCATTTAGCCATCTGGATCAACAAGCACTCGATATTAAGGTAAATTCTAATTAAAAGCAACGCAAGAAGTCATGTAGTACGGTACACTATTTGTATCTCTTATTTTTTATTTCTGCAAGTTATATATTGAGAAAATATAATATGATATTAGGACTTAAAACTGAGTCGGAACGTCTAGATTACAATTCTTTGTACACTTTCATTATCCCTCTGGAGCGGTAAGTACTCACAAAAATGCTGTTATTGTAGTAGATTCGCCTTAAAACAGGTCTGAGAACAGGTACCACACTTCCATTATACAATGCTTACGCATCTGCAACACTATACTATACAATATATTTGTTAAAATTGCGTGATGCTTGTAAGTTTCATCCTTTTACGAAATAGAACACCGTTCAAAATTGTATGTCATGTATAGATACAGTTTGATAGATACATTCATATATCTAGAATTAGAAGCAGCTATGTATATGGATATCGCTATGTATATGGACATATGACGATCTTTCCAAGTTGCGTTCTCTTTGGCTGAAGGGGTTAAGTTGCGGTTTGCGTGGAAGAACAGACTTAAGGTGACAAGACATCAGTAATTCAAAGGCCAGAGGTAACTTTTTAATTGTGGGAACCTGTCAAAATCTCAAAATATTAACGTCAGTTGGGCTTACTTCCTGTCAAATTTGAACAAGATTCTACTGCATTTTAATTAAGTACAGGATTAATTGATTGGAGGGAAATGGGAGAAGGAGACAGATGTTGTTTTTCTTTCACCTTAAAAAGGAAGAAGTGAAGAAATACAAGATTTTCTAGATGTTAGCTTTTTTGTCCCTCCAAGCAGACTATTCACAACCAGTGAAATTTAAACCATGGCGCTCTCGAGTTCGTAGCAAAACTTGGGAATACTTGCAGATTCGAGCCCTGTTGCCGGTCATCTTGATTCAGGGTTTGCGCATATCTATCGTATATTTTTCTCAGCCTGTATTAAATCCTTCCTACTCTGAGCTGATTAAATGTTATAAATCATTACAGATTCAATGAATTATCAAGTATAGGGTGTTAGTAAAGTAAGAGCACTTACCTAAAGATTGTAATAATCATATTAAGATAGAGGTAATTGTTGGATTAAATCATAAAAATAATGAGAAATATCAGGCGTTGAACCTAATATATACACAAATACGACAAATTTGTACCACATTCAACATTGTTGAACCTATTACTATTAGGCCTATTATCGTGTAGTGTGTGAAATAGGCATATTTATTAATTCTTGAATTTGTTTTATTTATATGACTATCTCTGATATTTTTACTATGCGCGCACTTGTTGGAATGATTAGTTTTCTTGCCTATAGAGGATATGAAGTTATGATGACGTCACGTTTGTTCGCCTGTGTGCGAACCGGTGACTCGAACTTCATTGCATCTATTAACATGGTAGGTACACGGCTTTTTTATGTTGTCTATACTAGAATTACATTGTGTTAAGATGAATCGTGATGTAGTGTTAAATTCGATTCAGTTATGTATGTTCCGAGAAGTAAGTTCTTCTTATCGTGTGATATACAAATTGCAGTTGTTTCATATATTTATGATCCATTACAATTATTAGATGTGTCATGATGCTAAGTCAAATAACCGATTCAATGCGAAACTTTTACTGGTGTTTCTGTGTATCTTTTTTATAACAAGCATTGCTTGCGTAGCTGTGAAAAGCCAAATAGGTGTATTCAGAGCAGGGCCCAATTGGAAGGGCTATGTATTAAAGAATATAGAAAGCTCAAATGCTGCGAAACTCCATGTGGCTGTAGAGGAAACCCTCAGGTAATGTAAATTTAAATTTGTTTTTCTATTGGATTTATATTTCATTTGTAGTATTTGTATATTGCCTTTCATTGCCTTATAGCAACATATTTAATAGCCAATCGTTGGAGAAGAGTTCTATTTTCCAGAGTAACAGTAGCAACTTTGTAATCTATAGTCGTACGTCTTTGTGACGGCAGTAGAGTCTGTTGCACTACGCGCTTACTATAGAATCCCCTCCCCTCGCTACAGAGCAGATAGTTTGTTTTGAACAAAGGGTTTGAGTGTTGGGAGAGGGTATTAGGCAGGCGAAAAGTAATCCGATAAAGGAATATGATGTCGAATAAGTGAAGCATGAGGAAATGTTTAAATGAATCTATAGAAACGTGAAATTAACGAATGAGCAAGCCTAAAATGCTCAGAAACTAATCTTCAGAAAGTTTCTTTGGGAACGATCAATTCAACGGAAGAGGAAATTAAATTAAACTACAAAATAAGAGGCTTATAATTGTCTGTTAGATATGTACAGAGGCGGTACGCTGGAGTAGTGGGAATCGTGGATGACTATAGGGAGATAGGATTAGACAGACAGGACGTAACCCAAGAATGTACTACGATGTCGAATAAGTGAAGCATGATAAAGGGTTTAAATTGATCAAGAGAAATGGGAAAATAACGCATGCGGAAACCTAATGCGATCAGAAAATAATCCTCAGAAATTGTCTTTAGGAACAGACACTTCAACAGACGAGGAAAAGCCATGTACGATATAAGCCTTAGAATATAAATGGATCTATACAAACGTGAAATTAACGCATGAGGAAACCTAATGCGCTTTGAAAATAATACTCAGATAGGTTCGTTAGGAACAGTTGATTCAACAGAAGAAGGAAATCAATCAATGTAAAAAGACGCTGAGAAATCAAAAGGAATTGGCAGAAAATGAATGCGTGAATAAATCGTAAACTACGAACAGACTCTTAAGAGGATAAGTATCCTTCGCAAACATGTGCTTCATCAAATGGTGTGCATTGAAGCAAGGTAAGACTGCATGGACAGATCATGAAATGAATGTATAGAAGAGTAACAGTGGAAAGACGGCACACGGAACCTAAGAGGCTTAGATATGGAACCTATAGAAATGTTAAATGCACGCACCAATAAACCCAATGCGTTCAGAAGATAATTCTTAGAAAAAACTGTTAGGAACAGAGAATGCAATGGATGAGCACGGAAGAAAGAAAGCAAACTATGATTGCATTGAAAAGAGGAAAGGAGTACTGGTAGGAAAGATACACATGATTCGTTACCGATCTGAAAAGGGACTAATTGGTATAAAATGGGACAGTAAATCAGAATAAAGATTCGTGTTCTGTCAAGGGTGAAAGAGCTTAGAGGATATATTAGCGTAGTACAGTTGACTGGATCGAATCCGAATTGAAAAGAAGTATTTCTGAACATTGTAAGAATAAGCCATAAGATTCTGAACCCTGTTGAAAGAGTTTCACAAGGAGGATTTGAATGATAAAAGACGGAAGATCAGATGCAGAGAGTAGTTTCATCATGGAAATTCCTTGAGAAAATAATCTGGGGCTTAAAACTGGTAATTAAATATTTCTTTGAATTGTGAAATGAATTGGCCTGACAAACAAGATCTGAAAAATATAATCCTTAGAAAAGTATAAGTGGGAGGAAAAGTGTCATGAAAAGAAGACCAGGTTTTAATTGGAAACGCACTCTAGCTAATAATCAGGCGGTCGAAATGAACCCATTAGTAAGGCTAAATAATCTGGTAATAAGGATACGTATGTGATGCCAACAATTTTTTGAAATAATCAACTCACTCTACCGAATAATTGAGAGGCTCTCAGAAAAGATTTTGGAAGAAGATTAAATTTAAAACATTTCTGAAGTGGAGACGCACTCCAGAGAATAATCAAAATAACTTTGAAATGGTTTTGGTAGACGCAAATTAAAGTATTATAACGATTCATGCAGAAAGGATTTCTAAAGAGCTCTAGTAAGCTACTCATAGTAATCGTGAA
Organism: Lepisma saccharinum; assembly: GCA_022664845.1. Lineage (NCBI taxonomy): Eukaryota > Metazoa > Arthropoda > Insecta > Zygentoma > Lepismatidae > Lepisma > Lepisma saccharinum. The sequence continues at coordinate 116,766 of JAGDQP010000525.1, read as the reverse complement.
CCGGAGAGTATAAACCCTTTTAACGATAAAACGAGCGCAAAAAATTGGATGGAAAAGAATTATAGAGGAAGAAAGAAGAGAGTGGAGTGAGTGTGAGGGAACCACATCATACAGAAAGCGTATTGGAAATCGAAATCCGGAGAAACTCCCGCGCGAACAAAGAACGAGGGCCTTTGTACAAAGTTGTGACATAGCAAGTAGAAAACAAGAGAAAAAAGTAAAAGGGAGACGTAAGTGGGAAGGATTCAGAAGGTATTGTGAACACCAGTGGCTTGTGCATCAGTCACGTTTGAACCTTGGAACTGAAAACATTGTACGAGGAATTAAGGTGCTGCGTTGTGTTAGGGAACTAGTTCGTGAAATCAACTGAAGTTACACGTAAGTAGAAAGAAATCTTAATTGATCCGTCCAAGGCTGGATCCCTCCATAGGATCCTACGGAAGAATCCAATACCACCTCCATTGAGGTACGGTAGAGGTGTACAACCACCAGTCTGGGTTCCTTCGAGTAGTGCTCCTGTATTGCACCAAGAAATGGATGCGGTGTTGGATCCAGCCTTGGACGTGGTTATTCCACCTCTTACAGGCGAAGTGGCTATGGAGAGAGAGGATGAAGAGACAAGGCTATGTGAGGAGGAGGAGAGTATTAAAAGATATTTAGAGAATGAACTATGAAGGGTTCAAGAGGTGGAACAAGAACGCATGTTAAACGATGTGTTGTATATTGAGGCAGATATTCTTCGTTTCTTAGAGGGTTTGCAAGCGAATACGGTGCGAGGAATAGTATTTTTCCTATTCCATCGCAAATGGAAAGGGTCCCCTGTACGTCCATCCCTTCAGGAAATGGACATACAGAGGATCCTGCTCCAATTGTGAACCCAGAAATTCAAGTTGAAGTTAATGCTTCATGTCCGATCGAAGATTTGACATAAGCTCAGTGTTACGACCGGGCAAACGAGATTACCGTGCATGCAGGCACCTCAGCTGATAGAGATAAATTTGAGCAGAGAAAAAACTTAAAATGAAAAAGGTACCAATCTCGGAATGGCAAACCTTTCTTCCATCCACCACCACCATGCAAGGTACCGGAACACAAGCAAAAGGTAACTTCCGCATCATATCGAGGCAACGCCGCAAGTATCCCCACTTTGGGAGATTTATTGAGATTGACCCTGAAGGGGCCAATGTTGATGATCAGGAGGATTATGCGAACGAGCCTTTCTCATTTGCTTTGGCTAACATTATCCCTGATGTTCCAGCAGAGGCGTACGTTGGCTAAACGATCGAAAGTACAGGATCGACCATTCATCGCCCGATGTACGTCAGCTGCCGGAAACGGGATGAACTTAACCCAGTTGTAATTTTATCAGCCATAGAAAACGTCCTGAACCCGAATGAGACATTATTTTTCGGCCACGTGGTGATAAAGCTACACTGGGTTGACATGCGAAAGGGAAAAACCAGACGGCGATATAATAAGATGATAGAAAAAACGGGAGTCCTCTCGAAGTATACCGTTTTACCTTCAAAAGTCAGTCCTATGCTACCCATAGGCGTTAGCTATGACGAAGACTCGGGTAGAGAATGAAAAGAGTAAGGTAGATAATATGAAAAGAATGGACACAGGACACAGGTTTTGGAGAGGTGAAGCGCAACGTCTGTGTGAAGCAGCAGGCATTAATGTGAAGGCGCGAGGGTGATGTGGACGAGAGGAACTCAAGCTGTTTCAGTAACACTTGGGTTCTCAGTATCGAATCGTACTGTATGAGAGGAATCCAGACACAAGGGAAGCACGAGTGTTTTTCGCAGGTCCTCTGTATATTCAGTACAGTATGGACGAGAAAACGGGATACGGGCATTACAGTATGATTAACTACATTACCTCGTACCTGCGAATTAAGGGGTATTGTGACATATGTCTTGAGGGGTATCATTCGAAGCATCTCCACAAATACCGAGAGAAATGGTCGTTCTGTGAAGTCCGACACACCATCGATGATAATGCAAGAGGACATTTTAAATGTTCGGATTGCTATAGAACATTACCCTCAATGGATGGTATAACCAACCACAGGCAGACTCCCAAGAACGGTAGGGCTATATGTAACATGGTAAAGGAATGCCTTGACTGCCGTGCACTTACAGATATGCGACGACGTAAACACAAAACCCCGCAAGAATCTGGCCAGTATTTTTGTAAACTGTGCCAGAAGCACGTACTCCACAAAACCAGTGCTTCATAAGAAACATGGACCGGCAAAGGGAAGATAACTATTTATATATTATTTATGATGTGGAGTACTACTTCTTGCTCCAGACGCGAAGGGGGACCGCCGACACTAAGTCAATCTCGCGTGTACGTCCCACCGATATGCACAATGTAAACATAAATATACTGGTGTCTCATGCATGGCCTGCGGTCATCCGAAAAACGAGGGTAATCGCGATTTCTTTCAAGACCATGAGTGAGTTTATCGAGCACGTACAGGAGGAACGAGACGAGTTTCGTCGTACCATATGCCTAGCGCAAAATGCGTCACGTTATGATACCATACTGGCGGCACGAACAGCGATAGAGGAGCAAGGACTGGATAGGATGTAAATACTATTGCCCAGGATAACGAACTTATTCAAATGACGCTGCGTAAGGAAGTGGTCTTCCGGTACACCTATGCCTACATGGCTGTTAAACTCGCGAGTCTCCCGAAAATGCTATGGTAGGATACCAATCTTCCATACGCTATGGTAGGATACATTCGAAAATGTGAATTCCCGTACCTTTTCAACACGGTGTAAAACCAAAACTATAAGAATCCAAACCCACGTTTGCAATGTTTTACGCGGAGGGTCGTAGTAATGGCGAGTACATAACATTGAGGCAATGGAATGACGATTGTAGTCGAGACGATGATTACACCTTTGACATGCAGAAGGAACTACTTGCGTATTGTAAAAACGACGTTGTCATATTGTCCGCAGTGGTTATAAAGTTTTCTAATATTATCGGGCAGAGAACTAATGGGATACAGTGCTTCCTATTATCCTCAACAATAGCCTGGTTATGCGCGTGTCTCGCACTCTACACTTACCTGAAGACACCATCCCAGTGATCCCTCCATATCGCTACTAGAAACGAGACCGCCAAAGTAAGAAAGCACTTCAGTGGATAACGCACATGTCCCGGGTGCATAAACGTAAGATCATACAAGGAGCAAATGGAGAAGAGGTCCAGGCTGGCCCGTATTAATTAGACGGGTGTGCTGAAGATGGGTTACAAACCTATGCTTATGAATTTCTGGGCTGCCTCTCGCATGCGTGCGCATGTACGTACCCAAAAAATAGAAACGAAACTTTTGGAGAAAGGGAAAGCCTCGAACAACGTTTCGCGCGTTAGGAACAATAAAAAGCACTACCTACATCGAATAGGGTTTAAGGTCATAGAAATATGGGAATGTGCCTGGGACGAGTACATCAAGCACTACAGAGCCATCCAGGACTTTATCCGAACCGAGTGCGCTAACCTGAAGTCAGGCCTTGTACCCAAACACACGTTCAAGGTTGGCAGAATATAAGTACTTTGGTCGCTGTACACATGTAACTATTCGGAACGGCTACAGTACCTCGATATAACATCACTTTACCCATGGCTGGCAAACCCCTGAACGTAGGTCACTTAAGGTGTACAGCTAAAAATTTCCCAGAGTTGACAGATTGCGACGGACTATATGACTGCACCGTAAAACCCCCGACATCACTCGCCACCTCTGTTCTTTCCTATACGTGCAACGGTAAACTTGTGTTTGGACTATGTCGCACGTGTATGAAAGAACAAAACAGGGAATGTGGGAACAACAAGGAACAACGGCATTTTCGCGGTACGTTCTGCACACCCGAATTGAAAAAAGCTGTATCCCTGTGGATGTAAAATAGATAAGATCTGCGTGGTATCGCAATACGATATGCAAGAAGGACTGTTAAAAGACTACGTAAATCGCCATCTGACGATGAAGCTTGAAGCAAATGGCTTTTCCCCAGAGTTTCTTTAAAGAAGAACAAAAACGGGAATACATACGCCACTATGAAGCGAAAAAGAAAATTGTAACGAAATGTGAAAACATCTAATTGAATCCCGGGCTGAGGTGGATATCCAAAATCTTTCTAAATTCACTCTTCGGTAAATTTGGGCAGCGAACGGATCTGCCTCAGACAAAAATAGTAAAAGATAGCAAGTCATTATTAAACCTGCTACTGGTTACTCAATATGAGGTTAGCACCGTGGTCCCATTCGGGGCGGAAACCCTTGTTGTTACATACAAGGACGTGGAAAATGAAAACACGCCTCCTCCATTTTCCAAGGTGACCCTATCTACCTTTATATCATCATGGGAACGACTAAGATGTTATGAACTGATTGAGGATGTAGGCTACGATAGAATCCTGTACGTAGATACAGATTCAATCATGTTCACTGAAAAGAAAGAAGAAAGATCGTTGCTGACCACCGGGAATTACCTTGAGGAACTAACCGATAAAATACCTAGCGGGTGGGAAATGTTCCGGTTCATTGGGTTGGGACCGGAAAATTACCCGTACCTGATACGCAATTTGGCAACTGGGAAAGTGAAGGAAAATTTGAAAATTCGGGGGATCACCCTCAACTTTCGGACTCGAAAAGAATGAGATTTTCAACATTTTTATGATCTAACCACACAAAAACCGAACGCAAAATTATATTTTCCCCGAATAATATCCGAAGGAAGTCAAGGTTCATCATTGTTTCGAGAATGGAAAACAAGACCCACAAAATGACCACGAGTAAACGCCGACTGGACATAGAGACATAACTGTAACAGAGCATAAGACTCTACCCTATAGGTACAGACGTGACTTACTACAGTATGGGGACAGACCTGTATGTAGTTAATTTATTCATTCTGTAAATATGTACATAGGTATGGTTGTTTGTGATGGTAGGGAGTCTTTATAGTGAGCATGGTGATATAAAATGAAATGTACTATAGCATTCCGTTAGTAGCAAGCGACGTGTTGCCTCTACAACGCCCAGCAACGGTAATAATCGCAGGTCCTTCAAGGGCTGGTAGTACCTGCTTTGTCAACAAATTACTCAAACAAAGATAAAATGTTTACAGTAAAGTTTAATAAGCTCGTTTGGTGCAACGGAGGGGCGGTACCAAACGTAACAGTACCGAATATTAAATTCTACCATGGAATTCCGGATATGGACAAGTTCAACATTCATCGCAATTCACTAATTATTATTGACGATCTCATGAATAAATCAAAGCGAGACATTTTACGAAATATGCCCATCATAAAAGCTTAACTGTCATCTTTATTGTTCCCAAAAGGAAAACATGCACGTGATATTTCATTAAACGTACATTATCCCGTGGTGTTCAAAAACCCACGTGATAAATTACAAATCGAATACCTTTCAAGGCAAATTATGCCGAGACATAGTAAGGGTGTTGTAGAAGTATTTGAAAAAGCCACCGAAAAACACATAGTTATCTCATGTTTGATTTAACGCAACAAACACCCGATGCGTTACGACTACGTACAAATATATTTCCAGACGAAACCATGCATGTATTCGCACATGTAAAAGACATGTATACCCCCATTACGATCAGTCGATAGTAAGATGTCAATCCTAAAGCATTACCGTAGTGAGCTCCGCGCAGTTTGCAAATGCAAACTCAAGCAACAGAAACTTACCCTACAAAAAGCATCTGGGGGACTCATACGTACCACTGCACAGGTGTCCAAAAACACAATAAATGGCAACATCCGCATGTCTCCACGCCAGAAGCAACGTCTACGTCGGCACAAGAAGACGCTACGTGCCCTGTCCCTTGTTAAGAGTAGTAAAAAACGACGTCGACGACTACTCCTACAAAAAGGCGGTGCATTACTACCGCTACTATTAGCACCAATCGTAAATGCAATTGCAGGAAGTCTATTTAAGCGATAGCATGGCATCGTCGCAATTTAAAAAATGATCCTGGTGCCTGAACAGGCAACAGCACAAATGGCATCAACCGTAAAATCTACTGAAATTCATCAAGCACGTTTAGATCATGAAATGCAAAATATATTACACCGCACTGATATTATACCAAAGGAAAAATGGAAAATGTATCAACAGGCATTTCACAGGTACTTGCAACATACCCCCAAGCACATAAACCAATCGCATTACCCCTACTAGATTCCGACCCGTCGGTAGACGCAGTTCCCCAACCCATTATTCCAGTGAATTCTCGATTCTGTTCCAAAAACACTTAGTCGGAGAACAGGTGTGTTATTAAACCTAATGGAGGCATTAAAACGAATCAGATGGGATTCAACAGGTGTGGTAAGCATAGATCGAACTATCGTTCCAGGTTCAAATATAATTGATCTTGTAAATGAGGTGGTAAGGCAACGTGCACCCCGTTATCCCATTGGTATTCAGTCATTCAAGCAAGTCCTCTAGGAAATCAATATTCATAAAAACTAGTTAGTTTCCAGTTTGGGCCGGGGCGGTTCCCAGTCTGAAGGTTGGAAAACAAAAGCAACGGACTCTTCCAAAAGCAAAGAAGCTGAACGCCAAGACAAAGAAACGTAATACCTTATTTCGAAACTTTACATTTTATAAAATGTAACCATGTCCAGATCCAAAGTGTATTGTACCTATATAGATCCAGTGTCTCTAGGAAGTAGAGCAAAACTCAAACGAAATTCCGGTAAGAACGCAAGAAATATTAAGAAATGGTTAGCATCACAGGACGCATAAAAATTACATGCACCCGTACGTAAAATCTTTCCGCGATAACAATTCTATGTGAGCGGACCTAATGAATTACTGCAAATGGATCTAGCTCTTAGGCAGAACGTGGCAAAGTATAATGATGGGTACAGATACATATTATGTTCAATTGATGTGTTTTCACGGTAGGCGACTTGTATTCCTGTCAAAACTAAAACCGGTTCGTTGGTAGTGGAAGCCGTTACCTCCATTCTGAAAACGTTAAAACTGCCGTTAGCACATTGCCAAACGAATCTGGGTACACAATTCTACAACCAACACGTGAAACGTATATTTGACAAGTACGAGGTAAATCACTAAGTGTACATTTGGAAATGAAAGCACCTCTTGTCGAACGTTTTATGCGTACAATGAAGGAGAAAATCTACAAATACTTTACCGCGGAAAATACGTACCGGTATATTGATGTACTGGACAAACTCGTACATAACTATAATCGCACAACACATTCCACAATGAAAATGTCCCCTAGTGATGTTTATGATGCCAATGTAAATCAGGTATGGTACACAGTCTACGGTACCAAACAAAAACGGAAACCAGTATGCACGTTGCGGCCAGGGGAATATGTCTGGGTTAGTAAATATAAACATAAATTCGATAAGGGTTACCTACCGAAATGGTCACTCGAAATCTTTATTGCAGATAAATGCACTAAAGGTACACCGGTCACATACAAAAATCAAAGACTGGAACGGAGATCCCATCAAGAGAAGTTTATACACCAAGGAACTGCAAAAGGTGCTTGTAGGCAAGCTTACAACGTACCTCATAGAAAAAGTGTTGAAACAGACAATGGGTTGGGTCTATGTGAAATGGTTAGGGTATCCGTCAAGTATGAAAAGCTGGGTACGCAGACAAACTCTTCAGTCAGCAGCATGACGTCATCCACTCAAGCGGATGACTTCTATGTAACCTTACCATCCAATACAAGTGCGCATGTGTTTAATAATAACACCACAGCGTCCTATGCAACAAAACTCGTACAACTCATACATCTCACCGGAGATTGGGTTAGCCAGTGTACGTATCCCGTGGAGTTTTTATAATCTTCCCCACGACGAGGAAATCATTATTCAAACACAAGAAACAAGAGAACGCAATATAATATTAAATTTCCACCCGGGTACTATGATTCCGTGCCGACATTGTTGGAAAGTAATTTCACAAACACTAAAGGCACAAGAGCGGGAACACACACTGAAGGAGGCAAAAGAAGAGGAAGATGAAAACGAACGTCTGCGCGTAGCACTTGAAGGGTTACTCAAGGTCACTTTAATGAGCAAACAACTAGAAGCGGAACTAGGGATCACCGATTAACATGACATGTAGGTGATGCGCATTTTGGACGCGGACATTGAAAATGCCATCGATGATCCACGCATGTTGCACAATGATTTTACACGGAATCGGGTATTCATTAAACATAGACGATATCCTAAAAGACATTACGTCATTGGCATGACACCGGGACTACAAAACCTCCTTGGATTCAGTCAGAATCTAAACATTGAGAATCACAGTATATAATATTTTCCGCATAGTCGTCGTAAACGATCAATCATCGTGACCATTGCTGCACTTTATAAATGTAAGCTCCATGTGAATATCCCATCCGAAATCAATGCATGTTTGGATATCGTTAAACCTCAACCGTATATGGGGAAGGTAATTAGTAAAATCAGTGTGCACGCGTACCTGTACGGGCAAATCCAGTCGTATACGGTTTAATCATCCGCATTGCGTAAAGGTGGAAAAAATATTTCGATACGCTCCACGTAGACGTAAAAGATGAACGTGGTCAAAAGATGCCATTCCAATTTGGAACATCAAGATTTACGTTACACTTTAAACGCAAACCATGATATCCGAAAGTACCGACGATATTTTCTACATTACACTCAGTTCGAATGCAAGTACACAAACATATACGAAGAATGCACCAACACATTTCCGTAACATCCTCAATCATCATATACACCTGAATGATCCATCGTGGACGGTTGGACTGAGTGAACTACACATACCACTTACATGTCAAAATGTTATCGACGATGAAAATATCTATTGGTTCGATATATAGGATGGTACCAAGGTTATACCTGGATATTATTCCATCGTCCAGCAAATACTGGATGAGATTAATACATTACATCATGGATACAATTCTCCTATGCGAATTGAAGGCGTGTACCATCAAGGAACAACCCTATCTGAGAATTGGATATCTGCAACAGGTGTTTGTGTATACGGACCTGATTCAGCCACAATATGTAGGTGATACCAAAGCACCATTAATACGTATTGTAGCCATGAGCGATACGAATCACGGTAAAGTGCAAAGCATTACTTTCGAAAACGTACATTATTTTCCGCTCATAAAACTAAGTTTCGATACCACTGAAATGATACTGAAAGACCTTGCGGAACGTGATTTGCCATTCGCATCCCGAACGTTGACGGTGACACTTCACTTTACACGTCTCTCGAAATGAAAGTAGCTGTACATCGTGGACGTGGAATCCCATATTTTTCAGGACCTGAACATCAACGGGGTCACGGAATTGGAAGTTTATTCCGTGGTCTTTTTCGATTTGCAATGCCATTCATCAAACAGGGTGCCAAGACCGTTGGACGACAGGCGTTACGGACAGGAATAGAAGTTGCTGGGGATGTGTTAGAAAAACAACCCGTTAAGGAATCGGTCAAGGCGCTAATGCGAGAAGCGGGATCGGCTTTAAAGACAAAGGCGGAAACAAAGTTGGGTCAGTTCTTTACCGGGAGCGGCAGCCTACGGGCACGCAAGCGAGGAGCACGCAGACGTATCGGACCACCTTTAAAGCGCCGAAAACGTACAAGCAATCACGCAAGTGACAATTAGTTAAACATCATGTTGTTCCTTACTTCATGTCGGTAGTAAAGAGTGCTGTACCAATGAGTTTGATTTGGTATCTGTACCCATGACGCAAACAGCCATTGAATCATCACGAATGGTGGAATACCGAACCCATATCCACACTGACTTCCGAAGGATCCATTGAGTTTTTCCTGGAGACACGGCCGAGTATATCCATCCAGCATACCTTTACCTCTACGTAAAATGTAAAATTCAAACCGCCGCTGGGGGTAATCTGGCCGTAGCTGCAGCTGGTCCACCTCCTGTTGCGGGGGTTATTGTCGCAAACGTTAATAATTTCCTGCATTCACTGTTTTCACAAGTGGATATTTCCCTCATTATAAGGTTATTTTATCATCATCGGGAACGTATCCGTACCGGGTCTATTTGGAAACCGTACTCAATTACTCTGGAGATTCTTCCAGAACACACCTCACCAGTGCGCTATGGTAAAAGGATACCGCTGGACAATTATATAAGTTAGGTAATGCCAATACAGGTTTCCAACAACGAATTGCCTATGTTACTGGGAGCGCTCAGTTTGATATGATGGGTCGATTGTATACGGATATTGCCAGAATTGACCGTATACTACATAATAAAGTATCTCTGCGGGTCAAACTCAATCGTAGTAAAGATGCTTTTTGTCTCATGGGTGCTGCCAATTCTAATTATAGAGTTCACCTGGATGAAGTCATACTGTATTCCCGTCGTATGGACATATCAGCGGATTTGCCACTTCGGTTAAATAGTTATATCCTTAAAAACACAGCTAAACTACCATTGACACCTGTTGGGACTCGTGCCCATATCATCCCCTAAAACGTATCAACATACACTCTCGCTAATGTCTTCCTGGGAAACGCACCCAAAGGTCTTGTGATTGGGTTTCTCGCAAATACTGCATTCAATAGTCAATACAATGAGAATCCCTACCAGTTCCAACACTTTAATCTAGATCATCTGCAGGTGCAAGTAGGTTCGAAATCGTACCCTCCCACAGCATTAACACAAGACTTCGCAAACAATTTGTTCGTACCCTGTTACCAGACCTTGTTTTCCGGTACTGGCATATTTCATCAGTATGAAGGACATACCATTACCTTCCACGATTATCCGAATGGCTATTTCGCTGTATGCATTTATACTTTTACCAACAAGGACCCTCGACGACACGATATTGGATGTCTTTAAGGATTCTCATGTTAATATTAAAATTGGTTTTACGGAACGTTTAGCGCAATCCATCAGCTGTGTTGTCTTTGCACAATTTGATTCCCTGATTCAGATCGATAAGGACCACAATATTTACACCGATAATAAAGAGATACCTTCTCTCAGTAGTGAGTAGGCAACAGCATGTGTGTGATAATTAATTTCTCCGCCTTTGATCAAACCGGCGATGAGAATGACATCCTCAAAAAAAATAGCCATTGTAAATTCCGATGCTAATTCCATGCAAAATTGGGGTTTTCAAGCTCCTTTTGATCCCAGTGAACTCCCACTAACCATTCACTTGGATAATGATTTCCTTTCCACACATGTAATTGGCATTGACTGGTCCGATGGAGATGTTCCGTACAGTGATTTACAACGTATCCTTGTCAAGTACACGAAATTCATAGATACTCAATATACGCATGGTCAGCGCCGTCAATGGTATTTAGAACAGCTACTTGGACTGACCGTTCTTAACCTCGAGAACGTCCAGTGTCCCAAGGCCATGCAACTATTATTCCCTGCAAGTCATTGTGCCCATTACCAACACCAAATACTTACAATACCATGATCTAGCACAATACGTTTCCCACGATCCGCCATGCGTATTTAACCCCTCCCCCATATCACCAAGCTCCAGTGTACGCACTGTGCCTGAAGATGAAGATGATGAGTGTATCTCCACTTGACTCTGTGGAACAATGAACTGTTAGACGTGGTGTTACACTATTGCCGTAGAGTATCCATATTAAGTGGCAGTTTTGCACTGGACACAATACCTGCAATCGTACAACCACCTGTGGCCTTAATTGTGAACCTAAGTCTGTCGTATCGTCAAGGTGCCCATTGGGTTACCTTGTATATCAATAAGCAGCGGCGGGGGTTTTACTTTGATCCCCTTGCACAACCACCGTCGAGACCACTTGTTCATTTCCTTCAAAGAAACTGTAAAGTATTCCATGTCAATGACATTCAGTACCAAGCTGATGATTCCTTGCTATGTGGTATGTTTTGTATTGTATACCTGTGCTTTAAAGTACGTAATGTAGATATTAAAACGAAACTCACAACCATCAACCCAGCATGGAATGATCAGCTTGTATGACAGCACGTCCGACATACGAAAAGGCAACCAAACTCTAAATTATAAAAAGTCAAACTAAATGTATATTGTTCTATTGTTGTAGTAGAGTAGTTTAGTTGTAAGATCATATGGAGTAGAGTCGTTTATTGTAATAAAAACTTTTTACCTCTAATCCTTTTGTGTTCTGGGTTTTATGTCAAGAAATGACAATTACCTTAATTTCCTGGGTTGATTATATTTATTGGTACTATGATTACAAAAGTAATGTGGATATGCTATCCACCACCTTTGCCGATTGTAACTTCATCCAACACAGTAACTGTATGCAGGTTCGCAAGGCGCATGCATACTCCTGCGCTGGGTGATGATACGTACAGTTGGTAATATCAACTTTAAACTGAAATGTGGGACATGTTTTATCTTCAAGGTTTGTTACATTCCCCAACTGAAAAGTCTTACGTAAACCAACCATTTTTTCATGATCCTTACAGTAGAAGATGGAACCCATCTCGCAACATTGTGCAACAAGATGGCGGATATGCGATACACTATACCCATTGGATGTATTCCACACTAACCCGTGCAAATTAGAAGTTAGCCAATCCACTTGATGTTGGTACCCTGCAGCTGAATGTTCACATGCTAATTTCAACAGGCAATGGAATATTAGTATCGCATCACACGCAACCACACAAAATTCACGAATAATGTACTCGTTAGGGGAAATCTTAAAACCTTGAAAATCAATAACGAATTGCCTTGCGCATAATACACGTAAACCCACTGGGTTCTGTTGCTGAAGCACTAGAGGGATCAATTGTGCTAAGTACTCTGGGTCCTTCACAAACTGATGAACTACGTTTACTAAAGGTCTCTTCAAAATATGAGTATGACCCTGTGCAACGGAAATGGAATAATACTCGCCAAACAGTTCAGGATCGTTCATATGACTTGACCCATGCTGCTCGCTCACCGTTAATGTGTTCCAAACGTGCAGGCAGTTGTGTACTTTACGTAAATTACACTCGGTACACTGAATGGGATTGGTTTGCAAGTACGTGTCAATGGTGGCCAATACGCATTTGTCCACAATATAGTCACCTCGACAATGCGTACACTGAGACATATTCACTACAAGGATGCACTACCACGGAGGATTACACACACATAGGTACTATGCAGAGTGCACTACACATACACATGAATTACATATAGTATGAGGAGAAGCAATAGTAATGGTTCACTACAACACACATGTCACTTGGTATTAAATGGAGCCTCCGCGTCCTTGCTCAGCAACATGTCCACCAGAATACCACTTTTCAATTTCAGCAGGCGCTGCAGACCCCAGTCGAACTTGTCCTTTAATTCCTCCGGTGTTGATTCATGAGATGCTACGTACGTCGCAAATAAAGCATCCACAGTGTCCGGTTCCGTGCTACCTTCGCACGTGCAGCAAACAAAGTGTAGATTTCTTCAGCTGTAGCGTCAGGAAATAAGTACCCTCCACGATGACTCGTACAGACGTGATCACGTTGGCTAGGTTGGTTAGTATAACAACCTACGCATAGAAGGCAGCGAGCAAAGTCGTACTTAGTAACACTCGCCAATATACATGGTTCATCTACCCAACGTGGTGAACACTTACAGGTGCGGGAGACTTGCCACCGCTCTCGGATGTACTGACAACGGCCGAAATAGCTTTGTCCATGTTCGAGGTGGCCATGGCTACAGATAACCACACCCTAACGCCAACACACTTTAACCATACTTCGGCACATGCACAAAAACACCAGTACAAATTCACGTACTCCCACTACTCCAGCAGTACCGCCTTTGAACATGTCAAGCTGACAGCTATACGCCTCTTATTTTGTAGTTTAGTTTCATTTTCCTCTTCCGTTGAATTGTTCGTTCCCAAAGAAACTTTCTGAGGATTAGTTTCTAATCGCATTAGGTTTGCTCATGCGTTCATTTCACGTTTCTACAGCTTCATTTAAACCTTTTCTCATGCTTCACTTATTCGATATCCTATTCCTTTGTCGGATTACTTTTCGCCTGCCTATCCCCTCTCCCAACACTCAAACCCTTTGTTCAAAACAAACTCGCTGCTCTGTAGCGGGGGTGGAGGGGCATTCTATAGTGAGCGCGTAGTGCAACAGACTCTACTGACGGCCCATCAAAACGGCTCTCTCAATTCGGCTCGTGGAGGGCGAATATATATATA
>JAGDQP010000525.1:52672-102410 GCA_022664845.1 Lepisma saccharinum | reverse complement strand
ATATATATATATATATATATATATATATATATATATTTATTTATTTATTTGTTAGAATTATTTGGACATCAGGGATTCTTCGTTATTCCTCCTTCTAAATTTTAGGGAGGTAATATTAAAGGTCTTCTGTATTTTCGTTCGAAGTGGGACAAAGGGAGTGGTTAAAACTAGGATCTGTATGAACAAAAGTGGGTACCATGCTGGACATTGATTGTTTAACGTACTGCTAACATTAAACGTACTTAATAAATCGTAATTACTATAATTTTAAGGTAATTGATGAATAAAAATATCAATTTCATGTACTACTAGGGCCTCCTCCTATCACATGTTCTACAAACTCCTTTGCCAGTGGGCGCAAATTCGAACACTGTGTATAAAAATCCTAAGACTGTCCCCACTCTCCACCTAAAATTGTAAGTATTGCACGGTTATGACTATTGAGATATCTTTATTAGTAGAGGATTATTATTGATAAATGTATATTTCTATGAGCATCGGCAAGATCTAGTATAATTTAGAAGAATAACTGTACTACGGATATGATTTCATTGTGTGACGTCACAACAGTGCCGTAATAAAATTTCTCCATTGTTTTACTGCTAAAACATACATACAGAAAACCCATTATGTGTAATCGGATAACGACAGGATGTAACAAAGATCAGTTTTTAGAATTACTGGTAAAATAAACGTAATTTCGTTTATTATAACCGTAAATTTATCTCAGTCTGCATTTGGTGTAGTCAGCGAAAACGTCCGGTTTTCCTATGCTGCAGGTTATTATGTGGTAATGCCTTAACCACCTGATAAGTAACGTGCCAATATCTCCTTAACTTCAATTTTACCCAACTAAGGTTCAATACTGTATATGTGACGTCCTCTGGTTATACTTTCGTGCACCAACAACGTATTGTACTTTCCACAAGCACTATACATGGCCAGTTTTTTATTCGTTTTTCAACTAGCTATTTGTATCTTTATAGAGCGTGATTTATCGTTACAAAAAGAATATTCGCTACGTTTTCGTTTCCTTGGACTACAATGGAGGCCGTGTGTGTCTCTTTCCTTATTTTGATAACCACTTCTAGATTAGAATCTAATTTTTGTATTATTTGTGGTTTATTTTTTATATTACCATGTATATTTATGATGTTTGGTTATATTTCATATGAGAAGGTTATTTTATAAATGATAGGATTGTACACACTTTATCGATAACAATTGTTTCTTTACGGTTTCCAAGTAAATAATTCTCTTCTAGACAATGTTGATCTTTTATAGGAACGTTTTGTGTATGTAGTTTGTTTACCTTGTTCATATTAAAGAGAAATATTTGAGAGACTGGACTGTTAATTATTATTCTGGTCATGTCTTTGCATTCAAGTAACTTATGGATAGTATTTCTTCCAAATCACCTACAATAAAGATTCTGAATTTGACGAAGTGGGAATTTATTGAATTTCTCTGATCACTGAGCTCGAATATGGTTATTCATGAAGTAAAGTTTACCTATTTAAGACATCAGAGCAAAGGTATAGCAATTTACTCACGAAAATCCCCTGTAAACAGATGATAGCGGTAGTGCGATATTCATTTACCTATATATTGAACACAATTGGTGCTTCACTTTTTATCTCAACTCACTTGGAATTTGATTTCTCAATAATACAGTCAGCTCCTGTTATACAGTTAAGATCTAAACTATCTACCCATGCCTCGAGGAAAATTTAACTTCTGCGCTTAGATAAATCAATTGAACGAATTCACCGTCTGAAAATGTAAAGTACAGTAATAATAGAATAAGAAACTAAGTCAAATTAAAAGGTGTTTGAAGGTGTCAAAGTATGGGCATGATAGTGAAAATCGAGTTATACTTTTTTGCTTATTTCTTGATTTTGATTGGTAAATTATGGATAGAGAACACCTATGACAAGAGACAAAACATTCGTTCGTAAAATATCGTATAAATTCCAAACTGAAACAAACTACGAAACAACCAAACTCGGTATGATTTTAGAAATGCTATTTCCAGTAGTAAATGTTCTTACATGAATCTATCCATTTAATATAAATCCATCAATATAACACATTTCCGTAGCCCCAGCACATTGTCAATTTTGTGAGTATCTCACTACGGTCTATTTTTGTCTTACTCAGAGAACATACGGACTGGCACAATGGAAGATGTACCTCTTTATATTATTTTTCTGAAAGGGTTTTAGTGAGTGAAGTCGTGTAGTACGAAAATTAACTCCGAGAATTCAACTTCTGTGGAACGCTGAAAGAAAAAAAATGGTGGAAAAACTTGTTTGTTTTTAAATAGTTCAAATGTTTTATTCATTCATTCATAACATAACACAACAGGCAATGTGCCTAATTATAGTGTTTGAGCTTACATGATTGTAATTACAGATACAAGAGACAATCATATTACTTCAACTGCAATCCTTTTAAATTTTTTATCAGTCATTCCAAATATATTTACATTAACTTTCGGTTCAATTTTGTTACAGAAAACACTGATTCTCCAAATTGACGATTTGCGTAGAATTTCAGTCCTTTGCTTTATGCAATAGATTGTTCCATTATTACCCAATCTTGATGTAGTGTTCGGCACTCGAATGAAAATTTTTGGGATTAAATCAATACAATTAATTTGATTGTGTATTATTTTGTACAGGAATAATAAATAGTTTAGATGCCTCCTTTGTTCCAAAGTTTGTATATTAAATTTGCTTACTAATTTCCTATATGACATGCATGCCGGATATAATATGTGTTTTCTATACGTTAATAATTTCAAAAATTTGCACTGGATTTTCTCTATTACTTCGGAGTCCATACAATACAGGAATATTCTAGCTGAGATCTCACATAAGAGTAATAAAATTTTAGAAGTGTTGAGTTGACACGGAGATCCTTGCCAGAACGTTAAATATACCGAAGATTCCTGCACACATTGTTAGTTATCATTTCAATGTGACGTCCAAAGTTTAGTTTCGGTTCGAAGACAACTCCAAGATCTTTAACCGTTTCAGGTTTCGATAGGTTTACTCCACCAATCTAATAATTATATTCAACATACTTTCCTTTCCTTGTAAAAGATAGGGAATTGCACCTTTTAGTAGTGTTAATAACAAATTTATTCCTGCCTCACCATTCTTTGACATTATCCAACTTTTTTTGTAGTTTGACACTGCCTCAATTGATTCAATTCTAGTGTATAATTTTAGGTCGTCTGCGAATAACAGAATATGGAAATTCTCGATACACTCAAATATGTAGCATCAATAACTAAAAGAAATAATAAAGGGCCGAGGTTTGAATCTTGCAGCACTTCGGACAGTGTCTCAAAACATTCAGAAACATATCCTTTAAAACTACCACCTGTCTACGTTTACGTGAATACAATGTTAATAATTTTAATGTTTCCATAGAAAAATTAAAAGCTCAACTTTCTTTAGCAAAATATCATGACCAACCAAATCAAATGTTTTACTGAAATCAGTGTATATAGCGTATATCATGTGTGAAATTTTAGTATGGAACGAAAGCAAAATTTCCTTATCTTTGAAAACGAAATTCTGCTGAAATATTTAAGAAGTTGAAAACCAAACTACGAACAACGTTTCCATATATGAAGAAGTCAGGGAGACGCTATAGGATCTGCCACACCTCCAAAAAATATCACTTGGCTTCCTTTATCTAGCTCAGTTGCAATGAAGTCGGTTACGATTGTTAAGTTTGTTGAAGTTGACCTATTTTTCGAAAAGCCGTGCTGATATGGTGAAAGAATGGGATTTACATAATACAGTATTTGCCTATATATAACACATTCATATACTTTTGCAAATGATGATAAAATAGCTATTGGTCTAAAGTTTTCGACGTCTTTCGTATTTCCAGATTTTCGAATAGGACAAATTAAACCTTCATTATATTTGTAACTGAATATATATATATATATATATATATATATAATACCGATAGTTTTAATAAAACATATAATGGATATTCAAGAATGTAAACACAGCCTTTTAATATATAAGGTGGAATTTCGTCCGGCCCACATGATACCTTAGGTTTTAACCTTTTGATTGCTTCCTCAATTTCTTTCATTTTAGTTTGTTTAGTTTCAAAGGTGTTTAAAAGTTCACATCTAGGGTTGTCTGACAAAATTTCAGATTTGTATTAAAGCGATACAGTTCTAAATACAAATTGAAAATAATGTGCAAAAGACCTAGCTACTTCCCTATTACTTTCTAGCTCTTTGTTTCTACATTTCAAGGACGTGGATGAGAGCGGTTTCGTCTTATTTATAACAAAATTCGAAAATTACCTCGGGTCTTTATTAATACATTGTGTTCTGAGCTTACAATGAAAGAATTGTATTCTGATGATTTTTTATTATTATAATTTTTGCTCTCTACGTAATCTGCTAAATTTATCTCGATGAGAAGCAAAGCCTTCAGTGGTTTAAATTTTCTATGGCGATATGTCCTGAATTTAAGCTTCTGAACTATCTATAAGTTAACCAAGAAAGATAATTATTACTATTAAAGTTCTTACGGGGAACACATGTGGTGTAAATCATCTCATAAAATTAAGCTAATGCTTCATTTACGTCTAATGGGAAATACATTTTCAGTTTATTCTCGACAATTTAGTATACATTTGTTCCAAATTAGCCTTCAGTTGCAGAGGTGCAAGAACTTGTCTGAATTGAAGGGCTGCATAACGTAGGCCACGTGGTCGTGGGGTTTAAGGCTTATTATTATTATTGTAGTTTTGATTTTCATGTGCACGAGATCGAATACACGAACTACTAGAACTTCTCAGCTTTCTCATACCCACGTCGGAACATTCAAATTTTGTTCTCTACGCATTGGGAAATGGTTCACATTCAAGATAATATAAGTTATGGTGGAGTTCATTAGCAAATGCGGTCCTTAGAAGCTCAGCCACCGTGTCGGCCGTTCGTAGCAATATTCTTAGCAATATTCGTGTTATTTAGTAATTGTTTTGGACTTTCCGCGTTGTCTCTATTCTCTTCTTCATTATTAGAACATGTGATAATTAACGTCACTATAATTTGCGTTATATTTAATGTCAACTCTGTTTCCCAGTTCGAAGAGAACAAAAGTTGAACGTTCCGACATGACTGGGAAAAAGTTAAAAAGTTCTAGCAGTTCGTGGATTCGAATTCGCGTACATGAGAAAACAAAACTACAATAATCATGTGCCTTGTTAGACCCTTAGACAGGGCTACGCTAGACAACCTTTCAAATCAGGTGAGTTCTTGCCCCGCTGCGATTATAGCAACTTTGTCCAGTTGTTTCGTTCCGCATTCCACAGAGGTTGAATTTTCATAGTTAATTTTCGTACTGCACGAATTCACTCACTAAGCCCTTTCAGAAAATATATAGAAAAGTACAAATTCTATGTCACCAGTCAGTGTGTTCTCCGAGTTAGTCACTCAAGGTTAAACTTCGTATCATTCTACTAAGATTATTACTTGCCACGTTCAGCTGACAACGTTAACAACTTATATAAATAACCGTTGGGCACTTTAGTTTGAGGCTGCCTTCTCCAGTACGCCTATTTCTCCTGAAATCAGGGTTACCAAGACGTCATTTTCTGTCATTCATTTCTGAATCTTTAAAAACAATCAGATAGATGCAAGAATTAAATGTTTGAGGAAATTAAAGTTTCGACAATATACGAGGGGTATTTTTCAACTTCCGGTGAAATGTGAAGAGATAAACAAGAGTAATACAAGAATGTCAAGATATGCAAATGTTACGTCAATACATCTGTTACTTCTCCACGAAGTTTTACTCTCATTCATTCACTGGTCTAAACGGAGCACCAGTTTTTTTTACCCCATCCTGAAGTAAGTTTCCGCAAATATGGTATGCCTTATCACGGACAGGAGTTCATTCTTCTCGAAACCTTTGATACATTTTCTTTACAAAATAGACTGAATTGAATTTTATTTTAAGGCCTTTAGGCAACTATGGCTCAGGCCGTATGGATGATGATGGGTTGAATTGGTTGAATGTAGAAAGTGGGAGAACCCCGAGAAAACCAAAGCCCATATGGCATGAGCAGGGATCGATCCGACGACCCCTAGCACCAGAGGTGAGCGCTCTACCAACTGAGCCACCGTGGCCCCACATGTCATGAATAGACTGTCATGAACTCATTTCCATACACAACACACACTTTCCAATGAATTTCTGCCGCGTCCAGTCCATCCATCGCCTTGAAGGAATCAAATGAAAGAGCAAACTTCGTACTTGTGGGATCCTCCATCTCACTGGCTATGTTGAATGTTGAAGAACTGAACGCGGCCGAAATTTACTGGAAAGTGCATCTGTTGTTTTCGGAAATGAGTTCATGAGAGTCTGTCCTGTACTGAAAAGGTTCGAAGATTTCAAGAAGAACTGAACGCGGCCGAAATTTACTGGAAAGTGCATCTGTTGTTTTCGGAAATGAGTTCATGAGAGTCTGTCCTGTACTGAAAAGGTTCGAAGATTTCAAGAAGAACGAACTTGCACCCATGATGAGGCTTACCTTACTGGTGGGAACTTACTTCAAGAGTGGGTATAAAAGACTAGTGCTCCCTTTAGACCAGTGAATGAATGCAAGTGAAACTTCGTGGAGATGTAGCGGAGGTACTGACGTAACATATTTTGTATATCTTGACATTCTTGTGTTACTCTTGTTTTTCTTTTTACACCTCACCGGAGGTTGCAAAATACCCCTCGTACAACATACTGTTGCTATTGAGTCTTCTGGTAAAAGACTAACTTAACAATGACCTCAAATTTACTATTATTAGTTACTATTTTGTTAAAAACTGTGATAATATTATGGTATTTTTGAAACAAGAATGAGTTTTACGTGTTAGTCACAAGTGTATATGCATGAATTACTATAACTAACGAGCGATTTTTTAGTTTTGTTTTAATTACTTGTAGGTTCAATTAAGTCCTATTCCAGAATTTATTTTCGAAGTTGCGTAATTTTTTCAGCTTTTCTATATATAATTACAGTTACTTAAAATGCAGATTCACAGTCACAGTGCGTCACTTGTAGATGTATATATACATAAGACACAGACCACAAGTGAGCATGAAAACAAATTTTAGTCGGAGTCTGGGTACGAATATGCAATGAATTTGTCCTCTGTGTAACTTATATTCAAAACACGTTAATGCTTTATTTGCAGTATGTTCTTCCCTTTTAAATCTCTAAAAGTGTTTTGCAGCTTCCAAGTAAATCTCACCTTTATATAGTCAAGCTTTGTTAATCCACCATTTGGTAATTACATGGTAACTAACTTCGAAGTTTCCCACAAATGAATGACGATATCCGTTAGAAGAATGTAAACAGAGTGCGTGTGCGTGCTTTTACGCAATAATGTGCAGCATAGATTAAACAAGGAATTATGGAAAGAAGCCGGTTCCCTCTTCCCAAGAACCAGTTGCCTCGTGTATGATATTATCAAGACTGCAAGATGCTCAAGGGCTGTCATCGTACTGCGACATTATGCATGCTTCTCGGCTTATTAAAGAGCATTTGGATGCAGCAGTAATGGTGCTCGCTAGCTTTAGTCAAGTTCCTCACTCCACCCTCTCAGCAGTCAATATAGCAATGCCGCATACAGGATTATTCACACAACGGAACAGAAGCTTCAACTTCAATTACTTCTTTTTTGCTCAACAAACTAAAAATAAGAACCAAACATGGTGTGTAGTTGTGATTTATAGCCGTGATTTCAATTCATACGATATGTTTAACTTAACTAATAATAGATATGGGTAATTTAAAGATGATTTTATAAGTAAATTTATTAAATTTGAGCTATATTTTCGAGATATATTATAAAGATCTCCACCCAACCTTGCAACCCACTCCACCTCTCTAACTTACAAGAATAAAACGTGGTCCCTGTAGCTGAATCAAGACAAACATCAACTAGTTCCCGCCTCACCCTCCCTCTTGTGCCTCCCCGGAGATCAGAACAAAACCGCCTTATATACAAGTGTCTCAAGTAAGAACTGAACGCACTTCAAGTCAGTTCCCGGTTCCTGCTAACAACAGTGCCAGAGAGAAGATAAGAGGTGAAAGTGGATCTGAAAAAATCAAGTCAGGTAATTCGTACAAGGAAATCAACGAACTTGTCATGAATCCTCATCCTCTTCCCCATCGAACCCAGGAGTTGTCACCAGAAGTTCTATTGCCGGTAAATCAAACTCACATAACTGACTTAAATTTTCAGGGAAGAGGGGGTGATTGTGCTAGGATGGGATGATGATTCAGTGAACCCAACAAAACATCTGGATAGCAAGTAAACTTTAGCTTATACGTTCAAAACACACGTGGTATCCATACCAAAATAAACACCTTTTATGAAAACAGTTTAAACAATAACTTCCACACATTCTCATTATTCGAGACTTGGCTCACCGATAGGCCTATTGACTTTACACTTTTGATTCAAGGTATGTTGTGTTAAAAAGGACAGAAATTTCGCTTCCTCTTGTAAAAAGATCTGGGGTGGGGTTCTGCTGGCTGTAAATAAAAAATTTGCGTGTAGAAAATTTCATCCCCTGATTTCCCGGGTATAGATTGTATTCTAGCAAAACTTTTTGTAAATAATGCCCCCTTGTATATTTGTGTGTTGCCTATTTGTTTGTACAGCGAGCGAAGAAAGTTCTTGAAATGCAAAGTAGCGAATATAAGCAACTCACCATACAGGAAAGTTCGCGCTTAATCAGTTCTGCACAAAGGTGTCAATTTTGGCCTGACCTTCACTCCACCTCCACTCCAGCTCTGATCTGGTCTTCCACATTCACTCCACATCACCCTCCAGCATGGAGTTTGCCCTCCACCTCCACTCCACATCACCCTCCAGCATGAAGATAGCCCTCCACTCCACATCACCCTCCATGTTGGAGGGTGACGGGGAATGTTGTTGAGGGGTGACCTTCGGAGGGTCAACCTCCAGAACATGGGCGTCGCCAGAAACTTTTCCAGGGTGGGACCATAAAGATTGCTCTGAATAATGTTCCAGTTTCCGGAACGAAAGCTTGAATACGTTCCGCAAGGAAATTTTTACTTATTGTGTGAGTGACAGCCTGACGGGTGACACGCTAAAATTTTGCAATTGTGAATTTCCTAGGTTTCTTGTTGGCTTCACTACGCAGGTTCTAATTCTAGCAGAACAATGAGTAAGCCCTTGTTGCTACAATATTTGTTGATTTTGATTGGAGGTGTTATTGACACTCTGGGGTAGACCCAGTCATCAGTCTGAAAGAAACACTGGATGTATATGTAATCAAGCATCTTGCTTGGCAAATTATGGAATGTCGTTTTAGTTTGCTATACTGAAATATTTTAAAAAAATGATATTATTTAGGACCTTTTGACATCTTTGGCGTCATACACCTATGCAATTACGGTCATTCTAATTTCTCAGCTAAAATAAACAATGTCAAAATCTAGAATAGTTCATTTGACACACATTCACATGTATTATTGGGGCCGCTTTCCAAAATTTCATCATTGCTTGTCATTTGTCCATATCTTCAAAAATATGAAAACTCACACACACACACACAATCGCACCGTAGATAGTGGTACGAACTCACGAAGGCCGCTAAACTATTTTTGATGAATTTTATCTCCACTCCAGCTATGATCTGCCCCTCCATTTCCACTCCACTCCGCATCACCCTCAAGCACGGAGGTCACCACCACCTCCACTCCAGCTATGGTCTGCCCCCTTCACCTCCACTCCACATCACCCTCCAGCTCTGATCTGGCCCTCCACCTCCACTCCACATCACCCTCCAGGACGGAGGTCACCACTCACCACCATTTCACCTCCACTCCAGCTATGATCTTCCCCTCCATATCACCCTCCAGCATGGAGATAGCCCTCCACCTCCACTCCACATCACCCTCCGGGTTGGAGGGTGAGGGGAATTATGTTGAGGGGTGACCTCCGGAGGGGCCACCTAAGGACGGATGGACACCTTTGGCTCTGGAGAGCAAATTAATATAGTTTTCTCCCCCATCCTCCATGCAGACTTCGCTAAAGGAGTGATTGGAAGAACCTATGCATAGAGACAGACATGCCTCCTCCGTTGCTTAAACTTACTTCTTCGTCCAAAAGCACGAGCTCAGTAACTACAAAACAACATCAGTAAATCATAATAAGCCTTACACTCACTAAAGTTATAAAAAATTAAACATGCACACTCCAATAAAGGGAGAAATAACACAATGTAACTGAAAACTGCGTTTATAAAGACAAATATTCTCGTTTAAGTTTCGAAATGAAACCATCTTTCATTACCGGCAAAACGTATAGTAATTGTGCGAAAGTCCTAAGCGTCCTCTGTGGTGTAATGGACTAATGCGTGGAAATGAAAACATCAGAAAAAAATCTGAGGTTGTCTGTTCGAACCCATTGATATTATCATTCACTTTTTTAAACTTTCATTTTGAATACAACAAGTGAAAAATGCCAATTTTACAGAAATGTTTTAAATTGCATTCAAAAACTTAAATAACTGGACGAGCTCAGAGAAATACGTTACGCTGCCAGTTTTAACACTAAAAACTACGTAAGGAATGTAATTAAGGAAATCAAGCGAACATGTAAGTTAATATGACCAGCTATCGAGTTAAATCCAAATCCGGCGATTATACAAGACAACATTTTAAAACTTTTGTCCGTAAGATGAAGAATTTTCTCTATTCTTTACTAACTTGGGGAAGCTGATTTCGAATTTGACAATAGAATTTATGTCGCACGTAAGTGTTTTGTGCTGTGACGTCTCTTACTTTTTTCGTATATAGAACAAAATTGCCTGTTCATATTGTCTTGATTTTATGAAAATTAACACAATTTAGATCATAACTAGTGATTCCTCCCCCCCTGAGTCATCCTCCCAAATCCTCGAAATCACCCCAAACTTCATAAATTTTCTATCCAAAATCGATAGAAAAAATGCCAAACTCCACTTACACCTTCCCAATATTGACTTTACACCTCTCAAACTAAACATCCTGGCGGAATTCCTGCTCATAACACAGGCTATCAAGCACAGAAATACAGTGAGCAAAAATCCTACAAGAGCAAATGAAACTCAGGTTGAGGTTATGAAGCAATGTTTAATTTTCAGCTTTGAAAAATCGCAAAAGCGTTATTATCGTGTCTACACACTAAATAAAAAGAGCGAAATTCCCCTCGATTTGAACGGGAAGAGGGAAGATTCTTTTAGTGTGAATTTTCATCGGAGAAAAGTTTGTGCTTGAAAATGAAGGGATTTATGGTACCCCATTTGAATGGGAATGTAGACATATATTTAGTTAAGTTTGAATCTGTTCATAAAAGTTTTCATGTTCTGAACACGAAAACGACGTAATAAAATGATGAAAATGTACAGCCTATTCCAAAAAGGTTGACCGCATTAACTAGGCTGTTTTGAGGTGAAAATTCTCTAAGTCCAACTTCTAGTATCTTTGGAAACAATAAACCAAAGATGCCAGATTCGAGAACTCAAATGTACGGTGAACCTTCGCAATTGGAAAAAAAAATATGCAAATCTGTTTTTCTTCTTTTAAGTGCAATAAGACATGTTGAAATGTTATTAAGTGTAGAAAAAAGTAGTAATATTCATTTAAATACGTAATGATACAGTATTTCCAATCTATCCATACATCTGAGTACGTGATGGTTTTGTCACCTATGTTTCCATACGTAAAAGAACATCTCCAGTGAAAGCAAAGACAGCAAACATATTTTTCGCTCTTATAGTACAACAAAAAAGACAAAGGAGAGACAAATCAACAGCATTTGCAACGTATATGGATATCATTGTCTTCGACACCAAAAATTCAGTCATGTTTCTTCAGAAAGAGTCGTCTCCGAAGAAGCTTGGTAACTATGTTCATGTTAGATCAGTGGTAGAGCGCTGGGGCTTCTAATCAGGAGGTCCTTCACTCGGGACAATTTTTTTGTTTGTAATGATATATATTCCTCAAAGCATGAATAAGTAGATAAAAAATTACGTTGAAATAAATAAGTTTCATATGTATTCATACTATCATTTCAGGACATAAGTAATTATTATGTTACATCAGTGAGGTGGTGGGTGTTGACAAAAAGTCGTTATATATTATATGTTAAAGTTAAATACAAATAAATTAAATGACGTAATAACAATAAATAATTGCGTGTAGTGTATTTGCCTGCAGTTATTTGTCATACGGAAGTTACGTCTCCATATTCTCATTTACCTTCTTAAAGCAGTCAAAGGCTGTCAAAAGAAAATAAGGTTACAAGGGGAAAATATCCAAAGTCGCAAGTTCAATATCCCCAAAGTTCACGATCGATGAGGACACTAAACTGTACTTTAGTTTCTTTCGACAGGTTTTCAGTTCAGTACTCTGAAATGCATTTTTCATATGGAAGTGGTGAGGCTTTAATCTCTCTCGGGTTTGGTTCCAGATTCTATGATGAAGAGAAGTTACTATCGACTTATTAAGTAGAAGGAAAAAATGCTTGTACTAACCAGGGCTCGAACCCATGTCCGTGTTACGTTGGTTTAAAAACCAAAGGTTTTAACCCTGAGCTAATTTTACAACTAAAAAAGCATTCCCAAGATTTCTGTTATTAAGACACCACCAGATTGAGTCACGCCAAGTGGACCATATTATACATGAGTGATTTTAGGTAAGGAAGATTAGATTGGTGTAGGTTAGTTATAGTAAAATTTTGCAATTCCTGGACAAATCATCCAATTTTAGAAAAACCTTATTTTTCGTATGTGGGTTCCTACATACCTGAAGATATCAGAACAACTTTCGAAAGAAATGTGATGCTTTTATATCTCCCGGGCAGACCATATTTCCAACATGACGGGTGACGTTTTTTACTCCCGTGGAATATATACGGAAACCTGTATATCTCAAAAACTAGAAGAACTAGAGAGCTGAATTAAAACCAATTGGGTAGCTCTAGAAGTGCACTTCGAAGATGTGGAATCCCGTCTTTGAAAATTAATTTCTTTATTCCAAAAATTAGGCTGAAAAATGAGCTACGAATCGTATAAAATTCGATTTTTAAACCAAGTTTTTGTGGTGTAAAAGTTGAATAAAATTCTACAAAATGTCGTCATGTTTAGACTTCCCAAAAGAGTTTCTGGCCTAAATGACACTCTTTTTTTTCTACGAGTGTTCAAACATGGCCCTTTGCGAAAAATGCCGGATTTCGGGCTTAAATAACTCATATGCGTCCTCATGAAACAATCTGAAATGTGGTTTTGGAAAAAGTTTCGTATGTGACCAACTAACAGTAGAAATTGGAACTTTTATTTTGTAATGGTTTGGTCAATACCAGCAGATTTTCTTTGCTATACGATGCAAATTGCGAATGTGGTATCTTCACGAAAGTCACCATGTTTTGGGGATGAAGCTGAATATCAGACTGCAATTTCTCTTGTAATCTTTACAACTATCAACAGCATGATTGTGTAGAAAACTCTGTAGCATTGAATCACAAAGCCTTTTTGCTACATGAAAAATGCCGTATTTGGGTCTAAAATATCTCAAATAGGCCATCATAAAAATATGAAAGTTGGTATTCTCCAGGAAGCTTTGTATGTTCTCAAATCACAGTAGAAACGGTAATTTTTATTTTTGAGTTGTTTGGTCAATAAAAAGTTGTTCATGGGAGTTAAAAGTATGCCTTTCAAGCAGTGTAGTAATATGAAGCTGCATATACAAATATAATCCGCTTGCACTGACCAAACCAATTAGAATTAAAAGTTACAATTTCGGTTGTGGGCTGACTACTAACGAGGCTTCCTTTAACTTTCAGTGTTTTAATTACATATTTGGGCCCGAAATCGTGCATTTTTTGACGAAAGACCATGTGTGAACCCTGTTAGAAAGAAAGGATTGTAATTCAACCACATGATTCTTTGAATGCAGGCACTCTTTTGGTAGATCTAAACATTACAAATGACTGCAGCCTTGTATTTGACTGCTTCACAGAAAAAAAGTGTGGTCTCTTTGAAGATACCACATTTGCTTTTGCATAGTATGACGGCGGAGAAACTCAACTTGCACTGACCCAGGAAGCGAAATGCCGACAAAGACGGCAAATGTTCGGGGAATTTGGTCGAGGCGGCATCGGGGATAGGCAGAACCCAAACTAGTAGTCGAGAAGTAGAGGGAGGAAGGTCGAGATGCAGTCACAAGTGGCGTTTGGTCGTCGGGCCATTTCCGGGTCGCTGTCGGTCTCAGACTTGCCGGCATAGAGATGAAACTCCGACCATCCCCCAGCACTTGATGGTGGGAAAAGGATAGGCACCCGCCCATTTCCTTAGATCCGGAAAAGGCTAGTCCCCGTCCATTTCGTGATGGTCGAGAGAAGAGCGAATCCCCGTTTATTCTTGATGGTTGGGAAATAAGCGAGTCCCCACTCACTTCCTGGTGGTCGGGAAAAGGTTGGGGCCCGGCAATGTTCCGACAGTTTTAATCTAGAATTTATGTAACACAAGTATCGGTTTCCTTTGGAAAAGAATTCTGCCGGTAGATTAGAATATAGAAAGATGGAAAGGGTAAACGTTCCTTACATTTGTTAAAAGCAAAAGTGCCTTATGTGGGGTCAGGAACTTATAATTTATTTTTAGTACTAGCTATTGCCTGCAGAGTCACTCGACTCGAAAGCCGTCTTCGAATATCTTCTTGTACGATCTAGTCGATAAAATACTGGAGAGCTGATCTAGAGGTATCGGGTTCGATCTCACCACAGACCAGCATTTTTTTAAAAGGAATTTTTAGAACAGTGACCGAGCCTCCGTAGCTCAGTGGTAGAGCGTTGGCGTAGCATTCAATCCCAGCGGTCGACCATCCCGATTGAGGTATTTCCACGTTTTCCTCAGTCACACCACGCAAATTCTGGGATGGCACCTACAGTATAGACCCTGGCCGACACCTTCCCAAATCCTTTCCCATCCCCTATTCCAGCCTAATCGTTATAAATAAAATTCAAATTTAGAACATACAGGGAAAAGTTTGAATTAGTGTTTCCTTTGTACAGAACAAGACATCATAAATTATTGACTGATTCTGACAAAGATTGTATTTGTTTAAACGATTAATCAACTACCATTACGTAACATATTTGTATTGCTATCAAACTTCAATATTTAACACCTTGTTTAGCTATATATCTATCTCCTATCTGTATATCTATGTGTATCTTGTATGACTTAGGCTGTACTGGCACCATGTTGTTCGTAGAACATTAATAAATATTGCATTACATTATTATTACCACAACAAATGTAGTGATATTTCACGTTACTAATAAACGGATTAATAAAAACTTAGAATTTCTTATTCATGTATACTGGGAAACATCGTGTTTCAGGTGATCATAGTACAATCACGATATTTTGATGATCCTCTGAATCGAGACAAAGTGACAGTAATCCTGGTGTACTAAGAGTTTTATTGTAGTTGTATTTGCTATGAAGATTTATATTCGAGAAATTCTGTGTAATGAAGAACAAACCTCCACAACTCCGGGCTTAAAGTAATTCTGTAATGAATATAGTGTCTGTGTTACTACATTCCATTTCTGACTTCTAGAAGTATCTTATTGACGAAAGGTTTTCGGACATTTAACCCAAAATCCGGCATTTTTCGCAAAGGACCATGTTTGAACCCCCGTAGAAGAGAAGGAGTGTAATTCAGGACCATGATTTTTTGCGTACATACACTCGGTTGGTAGGTCTAATTGTATAAAATTTTGTAGAATTTTATTTAATTCATTCACCCCAAGAAATTTGTTAAATAGCAAATTTTACACAAGTTATTACTTATTTTTCAGCTTAATTATTGGAATAAAGAAATTAATTTTTAGAAAAGGTGATTCCATATATTCAATGTATACTTCAAGAGCTACCCAATAGTGTTTGATAAAGCTTTCTCTAGCCCTTCTGGTTTTTTAGATATTCATGTTTCCGTACATGTCTACGGGAGTAAAAAAGGCCACCGTCATTTTGGAAATATATTTGCCCCGCGAGAAATAAGAGGATAGCATTTCTTTCAAAACTGGTTGTGATATCTTCAGGTATGTAGGAACCCATATACGAAAAATATATGTTTTCTAAAATGATGATGTAATCACTTTTTCCTAAAATTGGATTATCTGTCATGGAATAACCCAATTACGTCTGTTTCAGTTTCTGGCATAAAGTATGAAGAGAAATGCTATTAACATTTTATTCTAATAATAATTTTCATCAATAAGAAGAGCTGTTTTAACAAAGTGAATGGTTATATGCTTTTACACGTATAAAATATACAATTCAGATTTACATCTGGAAAAAGCATCCAGATATAGGATTGTTCTGCTCGAAGACAACTGCGTAGATGGAAATGAATATCATTCCTTACCAAACAGTAAGTTTGTTCTACTATTACTAGAATAAAAAAAAATAATGTAATCTTCCTTATCTAAAATCACTAATGTATAAAATGGTCCACTTAGCGTGACTCAATCTGGAGGTGTGTTAATAAGACAAATCTTGGCAACATATATGTAGCTGTAAAAGTAGCTCACAGTTAAAACTTTATCTTTCTAAACCAATGCTACAAGAACGTGGGTTCGAGCCCTGGTCAGGTCAAATATTTTCCCTATTAGTTAATAAGACAATAATAACTTCCCTTCATCAGATGACAAAAGTATAGAATTTGCCAAAGAGAGAGAAAAAAGCATTTCAGACCCATGGAGAGAACTTCTGTCTTCTTTACTGAAGAACTGTTTAGTATCTTAGTGATTCATCGTTCGTGGGGATCATGAGCTTTGGGGATAGTGAGTTTTTCTGTGTGGCACCTTGGTCCGACTTTGGATATAACAACATTTACTTAATTTGTATTTAACGTTCATATATAACATACTGACGTTCTGTCAACGTCCACCACTTCTCTGATGTTATATTTTAAACATAATAAGTAGTATGTCCTGAAATGCCTGTATGGATACACATAGAAGTGATTATTATTATTTTATATAATTATTCATGCTTTGAGGAATATATCATTGTAAAAATAAATTTTCTAGAACGGGATTCGAACCCATGACCTCACAACTAGAAGTCACGCGCTCTACCATTTTTTATAAACTTTTTTATTTCTATTCCACTAATACATTTCCTTACTGTTAGCTACACACTTTATATCACATGTTTTTACCTTTTTTTTACAATTCTACTTCTTTATTCAAAGTATGTTCTAAAACTCTAGCATAAATTTTACTCTCATCTCACATTGTAACAATCAATATTTCCTGATTAAATATTGTATATAGAAAATTGGATCATTTACATATGCAATCGACATGATATAAGTTAATGTTTGTGCAATGAACCAATTAGCTAACCTGAACACATCTAATTACTTTTTTCTGACAAAACTCCTTCTGAAGAAACATGACTGAATTTTCGGTGTTCAATACAATGGCATTTATATACGTTGCAAATGCTGTTGTTTTTCTCTCCTTTCTCTTGTTTATTGTACTATGAATGCTAGAATTAAATCTGCTGTCTTCACTTTCATTGCAAATGTGCTTTTACGTATGGAAACGTAGGTGACAAAACGATCACGTGCTTAGATGTATGGATGGTTTTGAAATACTGTATCGTTACGTATTTTAATGAATGTTACTTTTATCTACACTTAATAACATTTCAACACTTCTTATTCCCCTTAAACGAGAAAAATAACATCTGCATTTTTTTTTTAATTGTGAAGGTTCATCCTTCCTTCTAGGGCTCGAACCTGTCATCTTTGGTTTACTATTTCCGAAGATACCCAAAGTTGGACTTAGAGAATTTTCAGCTGAAAAGTGCAGTAATCAATCCTGTCATCCCTTTTGGAACAGGGTGTACATGTTTTTTTTAATTGCTCTTTAATAAAATGCCGGAAAAGATTAGAATCCTGAATTATGCTCAATATGTTTGAGCAGTATATTAAGTATGTTTTTTTATGTTCTCGTAGTATTCATGAGGAGTTTATTGTGTAAGTAAGATTGTAATAGCTGACCTACTTGAATTAAAAAGTGGTAAAGACAATCGACTCCGGATCGTAGGTTCAAATCTCACCGTCGACTATCATTTATTTTATTTTTTTTGGTGGAAAAATCAGTGATGAAATGACACTGTGTATCCATCGTACTGGAACTCGGTAGTTATTGTGGGAAATGAGAAGGGTGAAGGCACGTTGATATACACTTGCGTGCAAACGAGGATGCAAAATCATTCCCTAAATAAGTGTTCTTACATAGGGATTGTGCAAGACGTGAAACTTAAAAACAAATAAAGAGAAAAGTGTGTTTAATAATGGACATGCCGAAGGACGACAAAATGATGGAATCAAAAGCATGCATTACAGCACCAGCAATTGATAAATGACGAGTGAACACAGTCTAGGCATGATTGGACATCTTGCGGAAAGCACTGCTACACAGGGGTGCGAAATGTTCCAAAATGCTTGTCGTAGTAGTCACAAGCATACCATGAGTACAATAGAAAAGGCTTGAACACAGGATTCGTAAATAGATTATACATCAACTCGAGAATGCGCAAGATGTTTTCACGACCGTACAAGACGAAATAAATATGTGCTAGTATGTAGGAATGTATCTTACGATAGAATGACTTGAAAATTCTGAAGAAGAAGCTGTCCAGTGGTTCCATTTAGGGCGTAGGACCTAGGGGAATATTAGTATCAAACTCGTTTCCCCAACATGGTATTCGCTTTGCTGGTTAAGGGCTTTCAGCTCGTATACAAAACTGTTTCAACCAACAGAAAAAGATAAATAGGAGTCGACGGTGGGATTTGAATCCAAAAGCCCACGCTCCGGAGTCGGCTATCTTTAGCAACTCGGTCACAGGAGGATTAAGGCATTTGATAGCTGGCTGGAAGGTATTGGCTTTACATCTCACTTAGTTTTAGTTTCTTTTACTCTTTCTCATTCATAAGTATATTACATTTCTTTCATACTACTTATAAATAAATGTTACCTTTTGCATCTTTATACAATTTCATCATTTTATTGCGTCCTTTTCGTGTTCAGAAGATAAAAACTCTAATGAACAGATGGAATTTTCCATCGTTTTCGAGCGGAAATTTTTTATCTTTTTTCAGACGAACATTCACTCTAAAAGAGTGTTTGTTCCCTCTTTCCGCTCAAATCGAGCGTAATTTCGCTCTTTTGATTTAGTGTGTAGACACGAAATAATGCTTTTGCCACAGTTCTAAATTAAACATTGCTTAATAACATCAAATTGAGTTTCATTTGATCTTCTAGGATTTTTGATCACTGTATTTCTGTGCTTCATAGCCTGTGTTACGATTAAGGATTCCGCCAGAATTTTCAGTTTGAGGGGTGTAAAGTTAAAATTGGGAGGGTGTAAGTGGGTTTTGCATGGTTTCTAACGATTTTCAATCAGCTGTTGATTTTCGAGCTGTGTGACACAGGGGTGGGGTGGCGGAATCACTGGTTATGATCCAAAGTGTGTAAATATTCATAAAATGAACACGATGAAGAGGCAATTTTGTTCTACGAGATACGAAAAAGTAAAAGACGTTACAACACAAAACACTTACGTGCGACAAAAATTATATTGCCACATTCGAAATCAGCATCCCCAAACAAGTAAAGAATAGAGAAAATTCTTCATGTTACGGAAAAAGTTTTAAAATGTTGTCTTGTATAATAGCCGGATCTGGATTGAACTTGACGGCTGGGCATATTAACTTACATTTGATTCCGTTCGTTTGATTCCCTTAATTATATCCATTTTAGTTTCTAGTGCTAACATTGGAAGTGTAACTTATTTCTCTGAGCGTGTCCTTTTATTCAAGTTTTGGAATGAAATTTAAAATATTTATGTAAAATGGACATTTTTCACCTGTTTTAATCAAAATGAACTTTTGAAAAAGTGAATGGTAATATGAGGAGCCTCGAACCGATGACCTCAGATTCTATTCTCAAGTTCTTAATTCCACGTATTATTCCATGACCCCTTCAGACTTTTCTACAATTCTTATATCTTTTGCAGGTATTGAAAGATGGAACCATTTCGAAATTAAACGAGAATGTTTGTCTTTATAAACGCAATTTAAAGTTGCATTGTGTTATTTCTCTCTTTATTGGAGTGTGCATTTTTAATTTTTGCAACTTTCGTGAGTGTAATGCTTATTATTATTTACTGGATTACTTTTTTAGTGTTAGAACTCGTGCTTTTGGCCGATGAAGTAAGTTTTAGATATTCAGATTTATGATTGGTTACAATAATATCGTGATGTAAAGAGTACTTCCGTTGCCTTATCCAGGATTGGAGAAACAGATAGAATGTGTATATAGTTGCAAACTAGGGGCGTATCCCTCTCTTCATAGGTCCCTCCAATCACTGCATTTTTACATTCAGGAAGGAACGAAAGGGGGAATAGATATTTCTTACTTGTCCAGTATTGACTAAGCGCAAAATTTCGTGTATGTTCACAACTTTGCATTTCAGGGACTTTATTCGCTCGCTGTACTTGCGTCTCCTATTTCAATATACCAAGATTATTTGATGTTATATATATTGTATTACCATCAGAAAGCAGCATTCTCCTAATAGGCGATAATATTTCTCAAGTGGCAGGAACCGATTTTGATTTTCTTAGCTCAACAATCTGAAGTGAATAATTTGACTCCCTTGGCTTCGGCTGCGCCCCCGAACCTGGGGTCTCCGGCTACAGACCTCCTGTACTTTTTATCGTAACGTTAGCTCCAGTGTTTTGGCCTGTCATTTTTTTTACATATATACGTTTTGCAGCCATATTGGTTTCAAGATGGCGGTTTTTCATCACTTTGTATATTACCCCTAACTCTTCTCGTATCTCTTTATAAAATTCGGTATTTTGCGGCAAATATTAAAAAGAACAACGAAAATATAAAAGGATCTTTATTTATCAATATCGCTGCCGGAAGAAACTGAAATACATGAACAACATTCAAGTACGTGGTTCGGAGTCGAAATATGTTGGTTTGGTAGAAATCGTGCAATAAACACCGACCATATAGGGAAAAGTCTATATTTTCAAGATGGCGGCTGAATGTACCGAAAATACATGAAAATAAATTAGGTACATCGCTTTGGTTCGAAATATGTTGCTTTGGTATTCCTATAAAACCCAAAGATATAGGAAAAAATCATTTTTTTCAAGATGGCGGCCAGTGGACCGAAAATACATAAAAACATATATTTACATACGTCTGAGTTGAAACTCGTTGATTTGGTCTATTCCCATAAACAGCGAAGATATAAGGAAATATTAAGATAGCGACCGAGGTACCCAAAATATATGGAAACCATTGATTTAAATCGATTTCAATCGAAATGTGCATGTTTGGTGGAGATATTCCCATAAATACCAAAGATATAGGAAAAAATGTTTTTTCAAGATGACGGCCGAAAATAGCTCCAGTAGATGGAACACGACGTTCTGAGTCGAAATACATTTATTTGAGCGAAATATGCTTTCGGAATGAATCTTAGTCGGCAATACTGGATCCAAGATGGCGACTTTTTAATCATTTAATATCTTTCTCGTAACCTAATCTTGATAATTTACCTTTACATCAAATTTTACTTCACTAGCTCTAATGGTTATCGTAACCAGACTCTGCGGGGAACAGCGCCTCCCATGATACACATCTGCCCACGAACTGGGCTGCGCTCCTATTTATTGAAAGCTATACTCGTGATCATACACCCTCATATCAAATTTCGTTTCTCCAGCTTCAGCGGTTTGAAAAATGAGTAATGGGCTGCCATTTCGGATTAAAATGGCGAATACTTAAAAGGTTGCTTATATTGTCGTGACCTAGTCCTGATGATACACCTTCATACAAAATTTCATTTCTCTGGCTTGAACTGTGTGGAGAATGCGTTTTTGGGCGGCCATTTTGGATCAAAGATGGCGACTTTTCAAAATGTTGCAAAATTTTCCTAAACTACTCTTGATATCTTTATGTGAAATTTCGTATCTCTGGCTTAAACGGTGTGAAAAATGAATTTTGGAGTCCGCCATTTTGGATCCAAGATGGCGTCTTTGAATACATTTTGCAATATTTTATTAACCTACTACGGATGGTGTGCCTTCATGCCAAATTTGGTGTTTCTAGCTCCAGCAGTTTAGGCTATGCTCTTTGTAAAACTACGTTCGGTGGCCATTTTGGATTCAAGATGGCAACTGTTTGATCTATTCCGGTGCTTGATATTTTGGGGGCTCGGTGACCTCACCTTTAGGGGGCATTCCCCCGGGATGTTTCTGGCATGGAATTTTGCCGGGAACATTTTGGGATTTGTCCCCTGGGATAGGGACCCCCTCTTTTTTTTTAGGGAGCCGGCCTCTTGGGTGTCGGTCGCCCGAAACTGCGACTTCGGGGTTACATACTTTCTCTCTAGTGAGCGAGTAAAGACTCTTCGCTGGTTTTTGTGCGCTATAGAGTGCGAACGAGAATACGCCAATATGGCGAAAAAGTTCGACCATACAGACATTACGCAAACGAGATTCACGAAGTTAGAACATAAGTGGAAGAATGCAACTGATGGTACGGATATCGATACGAACAACCCATTTAGACCAAAATGGATGGAAAAAGTGAAGATATTACTGTCAGCAAATCGTGATCAAACAATGAAGATATAGAGGTAAAGCAGATGGTTGTGGACGAGATATATGCGAAGTGGGAAAGAGCCAATAAGGATGGAGCAGCCAAAACAACACTGTTGAGAAGTATTCGCAAAGGGGCCGCTGACCAGGAAAATTTATACACAACACCTTGCGGGTCGAGAACATTGTCATTTATTAAAGAAGAGACAACAAAGAAGAGACTAAGAACACCAGAGGAGGAGGAAGCAAGCAAAAGATACAAGGAAAATAGGGGCATAATATGGCTCTAACACTAAGTTTAGCGCAGTTAAAGAAACTACGTAATCAACGAAAACATGTGGTTTCATATTTACAATTCCTGCTATTCTTGCTGCATTGGGAGCTGTTGGTAGTCTTGCAGGTGGTTCGGCAGCTATAGCTAAGGTGGTAATCGACGCAAAGAAAACTAAGCAAGAGTTAGAAGAACAAAAGCGTCACAATGAAGTTATGGAATCATCAATTCTAGCTAAAGGTAAAGGATTTAAACAAAGAAAGAAAAAGCTCCTGAAGAACTTAAACAGAGTAAAAAAAGCGCTCACCAATTATGATATCGAACGTATAGCTAAGGAATTAAATATGAAACACTTTAAAGGTGTATACATGTCGGATAATCTTCCATCTACTCCACCGTTAAAACAAGAATGTGCTGTTGTTAACTTAGATCAATCAATTAATACTGGAACTCACTGGATATGTTATTGGTATGATAATAATAAAACATGTATATTCGATTCATTTGGTGGAGTACCTCCCAAGTCTTTGATTGATTATTTAAATCCCAATAACACAATAATTGAATATAATAATGATCGAATACAACATTTTGATGATGTGATTTGTGGTCATTTATGTATTAAACTATTAAAGTTCTTATCTGATGGAAATAATTTTCGTCAAGCTATTGAAAGATTGAAAATTGATTACCTAATGAATGATGCATAAAAATGGAATATTACATAGTCTTTTATTTAAAATGATTGTGTTGCACTTATTGGGAAACACACCAATCTTCTACTGAATCTTCATAATGAAATTGATAATCAAAATTACAATTTGAAAATTGCACTGATTGGATTCTATAGTATGTACCTAATACCAAATGTAGCAAAAAATAGCAATATCTACTTCTATAAAGGAGAGAAACATAATATACCACACGGTCAATATAATGCATCAACATTAGAAACAACACTACCCAAAGAAATGCTTCTAAATGAAAATCATGTAACTCATCGAATGGAAGTTATACCATTTGTAGGTGTTAGGTTTCAAGAATAATACCGATCTTAAGCCAGAAGAGACTCATATAGGTCAATTTCTTCCAAACTTCTTAAGTATTGAAACATTTAATATACACTGTAATTTAGCAAGAGGTATGATTATAGCAGATGGGGAATATAAGCACAAGGAAACTTATATTATAGCAACATTTAAACCATTGACAGAATTTTTAGAACCAATTGGTTATGAGCCTCCATATCCATTATTTTTTCCTATACAAGAGAGTCATATACGTTCCATTGAAATAAGTGTTAGTAATGAATTTCATGAACCAATTAGGTTTGGCGGTAAGATAACAAGTGCAATTCTCATGATTCAAAATGACTCTTAAAAATGACTTTTTATAGCAAGAATGACAGCAAAAAAGCAAAGCAGAACATAATATAGTTTTTTTCTCAAAGATGGAATTTATTGAAAGCTATGAGTATCAATCTTTCCCACTGAATCGTCGTACATTTAATAACTTGAATGAAGCAAATAAGAGTCATCGAATTCGACATCACTTCCGGAGATGGTTTTGTGCACTCACACTACGGCGATTTATACATCAAATATGAAGTCATTGGAAGAGATGCTGGAGGAACTTTTACTGCGGGGTCAAATATTAAATTAATAGATAATTTTGTTCCATATTTGTTTTCGCAGGTAGAGGTACGCAACCATGGTACTGTTATTGATAGAATAGATTATCCAGGAATCACATCTACTGCTATTGCCACATGTCGATTATCAAAGCCTTCATGTGAACGATGAAGAACAAGAAAGAAGAAGAAGGTAGGCCAACCCTGTGACTAGAGGAGGATGCAGCCCAGAGGGAAGACACAATACCCAAGGAACACAGAATCTAACCTTTTTATTCTAATCTCGTCACAGGGGAAGCAGAAGAAGAAGAAGCCATACTTAAGTTTATGTTGTGACGTCCTGTTTTGTCCTGTCTGTGTCTTTATGTGTTGTATGTGTTCGTATAAAAAGAAAACAAAGTAGGTAGGGACCCCTCCCATGTAAATATTCCATCAGATTAGGAACATAGACCAGGAGAACATTCTGGATGTCTGGTCATAAGTCCATCCCGCAACACCAGCTATCTCAACAGGTGGAACATAGGAGATTCTTGGAATGCCGGAATTCCGGCAATCCAACAGTCTCTAGGGATAAGCCTGCCCCAGGCTGAGAAGTACAAATATGTACGTGATGCACGTCCTTGAAAGTGCACAACTCAACCTGTGCAATGGATGCAAAGAGGCAGGGGTGGTAAGGCGGGCCCCAAATAAAAATAAATATATCAAAGCCTGAGCTTGAATATTTTAAGTCGGGTGGATTAATTGATGATGCGAAACTTCCACGGAAAAAGAATACAGTGATATTTCCACTACGTTTACTGTTTGGTTTCTTTAGTGACTATAAGGAAATTATGTGGAAGAGTGGGCTTCGAATAACATTTAAAAGAAGTGCAAATAATGATATTTTATTTTATCGCTGGAAAACAAAGAAAGCAGATGGTACTTTAGATGATGCTACTTTAGCTCATCCTGCTAAATTAATCATTACTTCAATGGAGCTGAGAATGCCAATTGTCGAATACGAGAAAAATTATTCAATGAAATTAAAAGCTGATATACTTCGACAACCTCGAATACCAATTGAATTTCTCACGTATCAAAGTGTTCAACGACATGTTTCAGGTTCTTATTTCGAATTTCATGTAACAACACAGTTTAATTCACTGCAGTTCGATATGCCTGATTTTGTAATAGTTCTTTTTCAAATTAATCGTGATGATAATACTCAGGAGAAAGATGCTAGCAAGTTTGATGCATGTAAGATTAAGAATATATATTTAAAAAATGATCGTAACGAAATCTTCCCTCGTGAGAACTTAAACTTGGATATTACGAAAGCAGATTATCTTAAAATGTACGATAGTTACACCGCTTTTAAACGTGTAACAGAAAAATACCGATATGTTTTATTCTCCAGAAGAGTTTATAGAAAATCGTCCAATGTATGTTATTAATACAAGTAAACGAAAGCAAGTTGTTATGAACGAAAGAACGAATATTAAAATTATAAAGAATTTTGAAGAAGCAATTCCTGAAAATACCTTTTGCACTGTGATACTTATAGCTCAAACCTCATACTTTTATGACGCATAGAATGAAAGAGTAATAGAACAATTTTAATAGTAGTTTTTTAAGTTATTTATTAAACGTATTTTCGAAATAAGATGAAAAGTAGCGAAAGGTGTTGCATTGACAGTATAATCCAACATTCTTCTCATACACTTAAAAACTAAAGAATTTTTAACTCACTTCTTTTTGCTAATTTTTCAGTTTTGGGGGATTCAGATTATTAGTTTATTTTTAAGAAATTTAAAATTGAATATAGCTAGTCTATTGCGTGTGCATGTTATCTCTAATAAAAGAAAAAAATGCAAGGTTGTTTTCTGATTTCAATAGATTTGAAACATAAATAATAATTTGCTCTTCGCGTGAGAATTCTGCATTAGTAGTTACTTCCGTTTTACTAGTCATAACTTTTGTTTTCAAAGAGCTGCTGTTTTTTTTAATTTATACATAGTGTAAAGAGCAAATGCAGGAGAATACTGAACTGAGAGAAATCATTTTTTCAAAAACGAATAAACAGCTGTTATGTTAATATGAATAACATTCTGTTAATATGAATAATGGTCGTCATCCAGATTAGCAATGATATTCTCTATCATTGATTACAAATAAATGAATAGTACGTTGAATGTATGGCAGTTCGGGGAATAGCTCTGGCTTCTGTTGATTATGCAACCACGCATTTAAAAATATCACTCGGCAACTAGAATATCTTTGGGATATCGACTTGGCGCAAACAGCAAACGAATTATCGTTACCTGCTGAAAAATCGCTAAGTTCATGCACATGTCGGTCTACCTTTACTTCAGAGAATTTCTGGGAATCG
The DNA here is from genome assembly GCA_022664845.1 of Lepisma saccharinum. NCBI lineage: Eukaryota > Metazoa > Arthropoda > Insecta > Zygentoma > Lepismatidae > Lepisma > Lepisma saccharinum. Next base: position 75,374 of record JAGDQP010000525.1, on the reverse strand, counting down.
TTTGGTTCCTTTCGGGAATCCCTTGCGCAGCCATCGGACAATTTCGAAATATGAATTTTAGGATAGAGCAGTTTGGAAGTTTTTTAGCCTACCTTAGACCCCGCAGTTTTCCTGTTAATGGTATTGGAAATATCAAGTTCGAAAATTCATTTTCCCATGCTTTTGGAAGCCTGTAGCTCCGAAACTAAGCGGAATGCGACAAATTACAAAGACACATGTTTTCCTCATTTTGATGAGCTGGTCTAGTAGTTACCGTCGCTGACTGCTTATCGGTCTAGGGTCTGGAATGGTGCTCGGCCCACCCAGAATCGTGATGCAATTGGGGAGCTGCTGTGAATAAAAGACAGTGGCAATCACAGTTGAGAGCTTCGGCTCTCCTCTCCCAACAAGTCTCGTCAGCGTGGGAGCAGTTGACCAACCCCTCCTTCCGGGAGATGCCTCATCCAGTAGTGGATTGAATATGGCTGTGAATTATTATATATGGAGAGCAAGAGACAGAGAGGGGATGGCTTAATGGTAGAGCGTTCATCTCTAGGGCTAGGAGTCGTCGGTTCTATCCCTGCTCATGCCATTTGCACTTCTTTGTGATGGCCAAACACCGTGTGCATCTGTGTGCAGCCTTCATCCTTTGCTTAATCACGTGGAATTATCCCTTTTATATGCAGATGTACATCCTTAAACCTCCTCCTTCAATATTATTTTGTAAGAACAAAAGAATTGTGAAAGTCTTCTTAACTGCACTGAAGTACACGCAATAAATGAATTTGAACATTTCATTGACCGTATAAAAATAAACAAACAAAGGCAAACATGAATCACGAGATAGCTAATGTTGTATCACATGTGATTTTGTGTGTTAATACATTACATTGTACTTATTTAAATGTGTTTCCCTTTAGTGGTAGCTTAGTTATTGAGAGAAGATTTTTTATTCCATTTTAGAACCATGCACAAAATACTGCAGAGTTTAACTTAAGGTCAATTGCATGTTAATGAATTATTTAACAATGCATGTTTCGGTTAATTCGAATTTTAGATAGTTCGAATCTTTTTCGTATCCTCTTGGAGTTCGAATTAAAAATAGTCCACTGTGTGCCACTAGAACACTAACGCGAGAACTGGTGGCAACGAAAATACAAATTGCACTTTTGTTTTGCTTTAAAAAATTTTACACAAAGTTTTTCTATTGCTTCCACTTCGACCATTAAAATTATGAAAACGTTTAGTTGGTGAAGGCGTATTCAGTTTGAAGAAAACATCTTCAAACGTTTACCTTTAGAGGTAAAAACTTTCTTACCTCTAAATAATTTGCTCCTTGATTGTACCAATCTTCCGTTACTTCAATCCATTGGCCAAACTATACAAGAAACTCCACTTGTTGAATATGCTGGTTGCGTAGGTATTTTAGTAGATTATGTTATTTCCACAAATCATTTGCTTATAATAAAAATCAGATTTTGATTACTCTTTATTGAATTAGGTTTACTTCTGAAACAAAACTTCATAACCAATCGCCGACCGGGTAGCTGTGTCTAAGGCGTTAGGCCCACGACCCGAAGGTCCCGTGTTCGAGTTCCGGCAGGGGCATGGGTGTCTTTTAACTAGAACGTGATGGAAAATTGTAAAATAATTGACAGGTGGTACGAAGATAAGGCTTGAGAGCAAGTGGTCTATACCCGACCACACACATGATTATTTGACAGAAATATATTGTAAAATAAAGTATTTCATGGGTTAGAATGCAATATATCTGTTTACCTGACATTTTGAAAGATAGTATATAATTTATTTTTTTCTGTAAAATTTATTTTTCTGATTTAGAATCTTTTGGAAACAAGCTTCTCACATAGGTGGACAGATCTCGTCGACATATTTCCTTGTAGTTCGCTGGGTATAAGATTGCTGACCGGATCAGCAGTCAGCACCGAGAAAGTTCAAATAGCTCTCCTGATATTTGTCTCCTTTGAGGTTTTCAGATTTCTCAACTGTATTCAATGAATGCAGAAATGGTACCTGAATAATATCTGTGGTTGCATCTTTCTCCATCCCTCTACAACGAATTTCTACTTTAGAAGAAAAACCATTCGTCAGAGTTGAGACGTGTTTAGGCTAGTATGCTAGAATGCATATACATCGAAACTGACGAATTGTGTTCATAAATACTATAGTACCCAGCCTCTGTTGTCCGGTTGTTACTGTCCAGGACTAAGGACTGCAGCGCTGGGGAGTATGGGTGTTGGGAATTCCTGAATGGAAATCAGGATTCCGTAAGCTAAATTATATAATTTCGAAAGTCGGAATTTCGTAACGTCGGAACATCGAAATTTCGAAAGTCCGAATTTCGTAACTTCGGAACATCGAAATTTCGAAAGTAGGAATTCTGGAATCGAAGTAATTCCGAAGTTCGGAATTGACTTTGCAATTTCGGACACTCCTACTGGAGAGGCTTACAAGTTATAATCCGGCTGCCTGCCGTACACACTTAGATTTTCCAGGGTTCCCCCAGTTCCACCAGATGAAGGCAGGATTGTTACGTGAACTAAGCTAAGGCCTTGACCACTATCTTCAGTACTCGGAAGTCATCCCCAAGAGGCAATAGCTTTGCCTCTCTGATCTCTAAACATAAAAAATAAAAAAAAACCGTCTAGTCTTCCTCAGAACAAACGTGATGTGAAAAGAATTCTAAAGTAGTTCAGAGACTTTCAGCCAGATGGTGTAATGTCTTGACCACTGCAGGACCCTGTTAATGACCCATTGGCAAGATATGCTTGGATTTTGTTGTAACATTTGAACACTCGTGGCAAGAGAGATCGAATGTCACTCTCAGAGGGGGAGGGAATATTGCCATCGTCTTCTTGCTATGTCTGAATTCGCTAAAACGGTTAGAACACCCGCCCACCGGTCAGAACGCCCACTCGTAAAAATGACAACAACGCTCACCAAAAGGATCAGAAAGCAAGGAACGGTCAGAACACCCACTTGTTAAAACGGTCAGAACGCCCACTTGTAAAACGGTCAGAACGCCCACCAGTCATAACTATACCTAGGCTAAACAGTTACGTTTTCAGAAATGGTTATAACAGTAACGAGTACATCAAATTAACTGTTAAAATAACAAATTAAATAACAGGTTAAAATATCCCTTTAAAACTGGAGTTATTTATTCTCAACTTTAAAGAAGCAGTATAAAAATACCATTAATGGTCAACTTATTTACCTCTAGCCTATTGTGCAGTATTCAAGTCTATATCAAAAGGTATACCTGGAAGGTGTATACGAGGAAGAAAGATTGACTACGGGTAGGACTTGGTACAGTAGTTCATATTTATAAATGTCGGAAACTTATATCATGAAATTATCTGGGGTCAATTTTAACAATACTTAATCTACACCTAAAAGTTGGACTTAATTCTGTCAGAGTTGCATGCAGCTAAGCGTGCAATTAAGTACGTTGCTGGAAGCTTCCATAACGATTGATGAATGTCGGCTTAAGGATTGAAACTCGACCTGGAAGCAATTAGCCCCTTGGTTACCATTACCATTAAGGAAACCCAAGCTTACCGCTAAAGAAAACTTGCTTAATTAGAAAGGTACCTGGACTGATGCTTAGTAGTATAAAACAAATTTAACGTCTAAGCAGTGGAAATATGTTTCTAAGAAAACATGAACGGGAGTTCAAACAACGAAGAGCAAGGAATACAGTAACTGCAATTGTTGAATCTGTCAGTTCATAAGGAGAGAACCATTTTCTTCAAAGTATTAGATTATAAAGATCTTTTTGCACGATTTCGACTGACAAAAGAATTTCGGTTTTCAGTTTTCGGGGCATAAAACAAAACTTCTGGGGTGTAAGTAAAGTTTTGCTTGTTTCATTGACTTTTAACTGTAAAATCTTTAAAGTTAGAGTGTATACTCGAGCATTTTTGGGGCTGCACCTCCTTTCGGGAATCTTGCAAACCCCCTGGATTTATGTACGTAAGAGCAACAAGAAAAACACACAAGGAGTACTCGGAGAAGTTAATGTATTTCATGAAACAGAATATGAACGGAAGGTTTTTCTTTATTGCTAGCAACGACTGTCACTCTTCCAAGGAATATACAATCAACGGAGAAAGTTTTTTTAGGAATATAAGACTTGGTGAGGTTGGAATAGGCGCAAATAAATGTTTAATAATATTTCATTAGTTTTACTGTTCTTTTTTTATCATCATTTGGGTAATATTATGAGTTAGTTCTTGATCGCGCTATTTCCATCTTCTTGAAAAGCTAATTTAGTGAAAGAATCTTAACATGATATTCAAATACAGTTATGATAGAATAGCATGATGAGACAGAATGCATTTACACGTAAGTTGTGTACATGAAGGCGCAGAAAAAATGTATTCCTTGTATGCTTCCAGCAACATACTTAATTGTACGCTTGGCTGCGTGCAACTCTGACAGAATTAAGTCCAACTTTTAAGTGTAGATTAAGAATTTTGTTACACCTTACCCCAGATAATTTTATGAAATAAATTTCAGATAGATATAAATGTGAACTACTGTACCAAGTCCTACCTGTAGTTAATCTTCCTTCCTCATAACGCCTTCCAGGTATACTTTCTGTTATATACTTGCGTAACATGTGATACTGCACACATAATAGGCTCCAGGTAAAGAAGTTGATCATCAATGGTATTTTTATACAGCTTCTCTAAAGTTGAGAATAAATAACTCCAGTTCTAAAGGGATATTTTAACTTCTTACTTTTAACAGTTATAAGTACTCGTTAATGTACTCGTTACTGTTATAACCGTTTCTGAAAACATAACTGTTTAGCCTAGCTATAGTTATTGCTGGTGAGCGTTCTGACCGTTTTGGTGGGCGTTCTGACCGTTTTACGAGTGGGCGTTCTTACAGTTTTACGAGTGGACATTCTGACCGTTTTAACAAGTGGGTGTTCTGACCATTCCTTGCTTTCTAATCCTTTTGGTGAGGGTTGTTGCCATTTTAATGAGTCGACACTCTGACCGGTGGGCGTTTTGACCGTTTCTGCATTTGGGCGAATCGCCGTTTTGGTAAGCTTTCTGACCGTTTCGGTGGGCGTTCTCACCCTTTTTGCAAGTGGGCGTTCTGATCGGTGGGCGTTCTCACTGGTACCCCCTTGCTCATCCAGTTTACGGCCCTCTTCTGTTCACATACGATTTAGGGATTTCACGCAAAATTGGGAATCACTTTTGGTAGGGAACTAAATAAGAATGTTGACATGTATTTAATGTTGACGGGAATTAGTGCAGGGGAATTAAATGAGAATATTGACATCTCATTTCTAAGAAACTTATATCTCGGTGAACAGATAACAACTTTTATCTCAATTTTAATAAATCGATTTTACAGTGTGACATATGTATGGATGTGAAACATAGACCATTAAGAAAAAAAGGACAAAAAAACTATTGTGATTTGTAATATAGACCTACAGAAGAGTATTAAATGTAGCACTTACTGAGAACTTAATAATTAGGTAGTATTACAAATAATGGGGATTCAGAAAAAAAAGTTTGATTTAAAACAACAAGTTTTAATATCGGGTTCGTCTTATGAGACGCGATGACTATAAGTTTCTGTATGTAATAATAGAAAAGAAAGTAAGGGGAAAACAAGAAGAGAATTATGAAGAATCACCTCCTGGTTCTATAATGTGCTCGTGTGAATGGCGATAACAAAATAATGTCAGCATTGCAAAATAGATGATAGACCAGACATAGGCTAAAGAGCTACATAATTTACAACATTTCTCATTGCTAATTTGAAGGTTGAATCTGTCATGATGATGAAGGAGCTTCTTCATATTTAGTGTAATGGGAGCTATGTAGATCAGTGAGTATGGATTTTGTTACCTTCCTATCCTCAGATGGTATTGTAACGTCCCCAGGCTTCTCCAACAAAAGTAGGTTGATTCAATAAGCAAACCAGGGGCCCGAGGCATCCTTTTGCGAAAAGGCGGCTTCTACAATTATAAGAGTCATATTTCTTTCGACGAAAAGATTTATTTATAATATAACAACTGGGCAGTAATTTACTGTTAAATTTCCAAAATCGTTGTTAAATAAATTTGCATATAATTTCCTAATTTTTCAAACTTGACACAGTCTAATCCCCGTTCAGACAATACATACATGATATGCTATAACAGGTGTAAATTCACAACATGAATTTCAATAAGCGAAAACGGCTTACGGCCTGCAAAAAAGCAGCGAAGAAGATTTGAATATTTTCTAACTTCCGAAATGAACATAGCGAATAGTTAAAATCTTACGTTCGGCAACCGTACTTATGTAGAAAGATCGTGTAATTTCAAACATATCAGTTCCGAAAGAGCAATCATTTTCTATCGTGCTGAGATTTAGTTATCTAAATGTAGGTGAACCAGACTTGAATTTTTCTGAAGAGAAAGAGGAATTTTAAGCGGTTAAACATACATTACCTGAAAAGTAATTCGGCCCCAGCGCCTATCATTAAGCAGACATCCTTACGGTGCACATCACCACACAGAAAAACCACACCAATTTCATATCGAAGAAAACACTGAACTAATTGCACACACACTGAAAGAGGGTAGGAAATAAATTATATTTTTATTTATTTCAGAAAACCAACACTGCACACCACATATACCACAACAAATCACTTCACACACTGATGAACGCTACTTCACATAACAAACCCCTGTTAAGATGCCTGTTGATATGCTTCTTCCAGTATACTCCCAGTTCAAACCAATATGGAGGGTGAGAGATGCAACTGCAGCAATCGATACACAGCTCCCCTTTTAAGGAAACGGGAGTAACAGATTCCTAAAAGTCGTTTTAATATACCAATGGTCGCTGCTCTGTATTTATATAAACTTTTTCGACATTGGCTGCATTAAACTTTGGTTTAATATAGCTTTCTGCGGCAGCGTAATTTTTCCCAGCTTCGCCTACTTGACGACCATGTTTCAACTACTGAATGGAATCAGCCAATAAGAGAAGAGAACCAAACAGAAGGAAGAGCGAAAAGGGGAGGGGGTTACTACCAAAATTCTGACAACAATAAAACAACAATCAGATCTCCTTTAACTGTTTATGAAGATTTTCAACGAAAGAAAATTAGTTGAAGAAAATAATAGAATAAAATATGCAAAGAAATATCAAGAAAATAAATATAAAACACAATAAAATACATATCCCGCCAAACAACAATCAAAGGAGTGTTTTGTATGACTAATCTACATTTGTCATCTGGGTAAATAAACTCTTTTGTAGAAAGCCGAAGACAAAAATATTGCCGGTAAAGTACGAACACGAAAGAAAAGGATACGATACACAATGAAAAGGGAAGAGGGTAAGATATGTAGCGACCAACGAAAATTGGGTCGCTACAGTATTGTTATAATTTAAAAGTAGATCCATTCATGGCTAGGTAAGAAACATAATAATGTCTGAATCTTACCAAGTTCCTATGGTCTAGTAAAGCAGTTTTCAACCCCCAGTCCACGAAATTAATATATTTCCTGTATATTACCTGTATCTTGTACCTATACCTGTCCTTGGCAAATTAATATACTAAATTTTTTAATACTTATTTTGTAAATTTCAACTGTTCAAAATTGAGATTAAGTTTACATTTCCTTTTCAAAACAACGAGTATCTGAAAATGTGCTGGCATTTTTTGAATGTCAAATAAACCTCTAACATACTGGCATCTTCCTGGCCCTTGAAAGTTTTTGCCTATAGTTTGCTGGGCTGCGAGTATTAAAAGGTTGAAAAACACCGGTCTAGTGGTTACGTTTGCTTTGTCAATTACCAATGGTTTAGGACATTGTAGTAATGTTTGGAAATTAAATTTTAATTATCTGAATATTCCTTGTATGTTAAAATTAAAATTAGTATTACTTCTCTAGCATTATTGTTTGTAAAAATAGTCACATGGTCAATTTTCCGTTTCACAAACGTTATTGCTTTAATATTTTTCATGTATCTTTAGGATTCTCCTAATAATAAGATCGGTATTCTATTTTCGCCTAGAAAAACTTTACTAAACGTTATTTTATATGTGGAACTGTGTATATCTAGTAACTTTTGACTTCTCCCCATCATGATTTGACCTATACAACTAGTTAAAGTATACTAACATCCATACTCCCAGGCTGAATTCGAACCCACGACCATCGAGTCGCTGACCTAACTCATTAGACCGTGCGGTCGCCTAGAATCTCTTAATAGTTTTCAATTTTCTACTTACATATTTTAGCGACTTTATTACCATGATTGGTAAGATAAGATAAAATGAATTTAATGGGCGGTAATAGCACTATGACTTAAGCCCGTCTCGACCTTGATTGGTAGTCCACAGCTACTAGAAGTTGATTTTGCAAGGTTAACAACTGATCCTCTCAGTGATGCATTTGTGAAGAAATGGAGGTGGGCTGCGTTGTTTAAATTTGTTCTGAAGGTCTAAAATGAACTTTTTGAGCTTCTAAAATGTGGAAGAGGTACAGCTTCTAAAACGAACAGGTATCTATATATATATATATATACCTGTTCGTAGACCATTATTAGTTGATAACTTTTCATCTGTTAAGTTTATGAATAATCATTGGAAGAAATCTACATCAAGCAAGTTTCAAAATATTGCACAATGACAATAAAGATCAATACAAAAATACATGATTCAATTGAATGAAAACCAAGGATAAAATAGAGATTGCTGATAAAAGGCTTTGCAGGTAGATAACTTCCAGACAGTGAGTGCCCTGGCATAGGCTGAAATTTACCAGTGTTGCGCCTATATGATTTCCTTTTACCTGTGCAATGTTTTCTTGAGTTCGTTATCGAGAGTCATACTCTGGTTTGTAATCTGATAAAAACACAGACTTCTTTCTATCTTCACTGATTGCCCGACATTAGTCAGAAGTACTAACTAACCCTATGGCTTTCGGAGCTCGCAAGTTCATCAACGCAGTAACAATCTTTATCCATAGGATTCTATTCTGAGCAAGATTAAGCCAGTTTTCATCACAAACTCGAAATACCTTTCTAATATTTTCCTCTCAATAAATTTCTCTTTGCATTTTTCATCTATTTTACTTGTTATTTTGACCTCTAGTTGGCATGTCCTACAGTTTCAAAACCCAGCTGTCATCAATCGTATCAGTGGAAGGGGGAAGGAGCCCATAATCATAGTGGTCTAACAAGCAAACATATTGATGGGGCAGAAAATAATTATATTTTTTTATTCCGTCATGATCAGCATGTGAAAGTATGTGCGCATGGAAATTTTGGCTTCTCGAGTGCAATTGCTTTGGAAGATATCAAAATTGAATTTTGTCTGTGGAGACCATTTAAACGTGTGGAAATGCCCGTATATTTTTATACTGCTGAAAGAAATGGAAAGCAAATACTCAGTACTTGCTAGTGGGTGGAAGCAGCTACCTGTTGAAGGGTATGTTCTTCATGGTCGTCATCTTTAAGTCCACCATATTGAATCTGGATTGGTTTTCTTAAATAGGAAGAGGGTTGTGTTTTATGTCATTTTGGCTAGAATTTTACTCGAAATACATTTCTGAAGTTAGTCTTGCCGTAAATGTATAATTGCGAGAGATAAAAGTGTGTGACACTAGTATGGGGCAATGATGCCATAGCCGGAAACCCCCCATTTCGTTTTGAAATAACGAAAGAAATGAAACCCAAATGCATGCAAATTGTTCCTGGATATAGTGCTCTACCAATATGAATTTGTATTTATTTGTTTGTGGCAAGCCAAGTGAGTTCAAAGTAGGTAATAATTTTGCATATTACTTGTTTGTGTATTTATTTATTTAATTATACCCTTTAGGGATCTGTGGGTCAGACCGAGAAAGAGTAGGGAAAGGGTTGCAACATGGAGTTGGTCAGTGCCTAACTTAAAGGAACTATCCGGAGGAAACTCTTATAAATACCTCGGTCAGGTTTGTCACCCGTTGATATCGAAGCCAGGGCTTCCCAAATACGAAACCACCGTTCCAATAACTGATTGTTAGCTCCGGCTGCTTGGTAATGATTTCGAACTTTGTTCGAACATACAACTCAAATAATGAATTCCTGAAATTCGGTTACACCATGATGTAGCTCCTTGAAAACGTTATTTCATGAATCCATTTTACATTTGGTCGTCCTCTAAGCTGTCTCTCTTGTCTGGAATCCAATCCAATGTAGGACATTTGCCAACCTCCTACCATCTAGCTTTGCTGCATCTTCGCATTCTTTATCACATATTTTACCTATGCTTGATATCGAATCCATTCATTAGTTTTCCTGTCCCTCCTAGTTGTTCTTAACATGTATCTCTTCAGTGCTCTTTAAGCTTTATGCAACTCTTAGTCTTAGAATCATTTGCTCATTTAATGCCCCCTTTTCGTAGCCGTGCATCACAAGTACGACACACTGATTATACACTTGCAGGTTCAGACACACTGGCATTTTTTTAAATAAAGTTCTGTCTTCCAAACGAGCAATGCCATTTTACATATTTTATTTGTCTTTAGTCATCTTGCATTCGATATTTTCAGATGCCGTAGGGATAAACATATTCACCGACTACGCACTCATATTTTAAAATTATCATTACTGATTTAATCTATTGTGGTTTGTTGTTCGGCACGTCAAGCAATGAGGATTAGCCTATGTCATCAGCGAATCGGAGGTTTTAAGCTATTCAAAATTAAATTTTATTCCAACTTCGTTCCAGTTTAAAGTTTTGGACATTCCGTCCAAATTCGTAGAAAATGGTTTCGGAGAGATTGAGTCTCTCTGCCTCTCGTTTTCCAACCTTTGAACTTTTAATTTTTATCTTTTATTATTGTGTAAAGTTTCCATTCGTCCAAATAGGACAATTTGGGAAAGTTATATGCAGAAAGAGCTTTTTCAGTTTCTTATCAGTAGAGGCAGACAAAATTGGCACTTGTGAATAATACAAATGTCTGTATTTCTAAGAAATAACATTATTGGCAGCTGAGTATTGCATCCTAAGTGGCAAATTAACATGAATTGATTTCGCGAATAGAATTATTTTCAGCACGATTTCTTTCATTTTAAACGTATAAAGCTATTACCTTCTCTACAAACTTACTTTCTGAAATTACAATCCAATATGTTGTTTTACCTCCACCCCCCAAAAAAAAATAATGGATTGCGTTTATTCCAGTAGCAGACAACATTTACACCGTATAATACCGTACTGTCTCAAATTGAGTCTTGTGCGATATCGAGAATGCCCAGCTCGAGTTCTTCCATCGTCTTTTCTATTCTAGTGCAGCTTGTAGTCTGCTTGGTCGTGTTGAAGTTGGAGTTTTGAAAGTTACTAAATGTAGCCTGAAAATACAGAATCTAAATTAAATTTTAATTCTTTTCTGCATCTGGGCAAAAAATACCACCGCCACAAAACGATTTTTAATGTTATGTAAAAGATGTTTTTACATGAAACCACTTTTGCCCACCACTACTTCGCACATAAAATTTCAAAAAGTTACAGTGGCAAAATATACCTGTTACTACATTCTTGCATCCAAATTTAAATTCCTTTGCCATTAAATTTAAATTGAATAAGGCTATAATTAAATGAATGTTCACACACACACGTACGCACTAACATAATACATAATATAATCATACTAAAAAATGTGGAAGGAGTATAGGCCTATTGCTAATATTATTACCACATCAACTAAAGTTTATTTCTTCGTACAATTTCCCCTCAAAATTAAATGCCTGTGTCAAAATGTCTAAAATGTTTTCCGCATGTGTATTCTGTATGAAATACATAAAGAGATATCACATTATGTGACATTATCATCACAGATTTTTTTCTTTTACTTATATTGGGGGAGAGGGAGCGAGGGAGAGATAGATAGATAGATAGAGAGAGAGAGAGAGAGAGAGAGAGAGAGAGAGAGAAGTAGTCACGTGATATTCACCGCGCAACCCGGTTGGTTAGTGACAGAGGGGTCATACCACCAATGAGACTGGTCTATAGAATTCGCTGTATAAAGTTTGCGTCTTGGGCGAAAGGAAAATCATAGAGGCTCCAGGACTTGCTAAGCAAGGGTGTGGAGAGTTTTAGGCGCGCTTTTTGCTTGTCAGCGCATTCGGTTCGTTTCGCGCTGTCGTTATCGACGTCGGAAAACTTTTGAAGGCGGGGAGAGAGAGAGAGAGAGAGTAAGAAACCACATACTGAAAAGAAAGGAAACGCAATTATGTTTTGGCACATACTGGCCTTGTGGCCATCTAGCGAACCAGTTTTTAACTGTATTATAAAAACATCAATCACAATTTGCTTGTGAAGTGAATTTTGTGGAGGGTGATATTTTCAGTTTCAGTTTGTTGCTAAAGTGTAACACAAAAGAGAAAAAAGCAACACAAATGGTACGAAAAATATGTGCTCGTAACTTTACATACACTACACTTCATAATTAGACTAAATGCAAAGATTGAGTATCAACAACGGTATATCGTACTTTGTTTCTGTGACAATTCCAGGTTTCAAACCGCATCAAATTGAATATTCCAACAAACACGTGGACCAATATACTGAGTGACCACACAGTTTAAATTTTGAAAGAATAAAAGAAGAGTTCTTTCTTTTCCTTTGGACAATCGCTAGTGTTTCAACTTTTTAATTTAAAAGAAATATATTTTGTGAGTGACAAGACAGTGAAAACAACAACTATGACCCAGAGTTTATCAAACGTGACATTCCTTGTGCTATGCATTGTTGCATTTTTCGTAGTGGAAGCGAAAATAGATCCAGAGAAAGGCGCAATGATTCAAAATATTTTCAGACAGTTTCTCAAAATTCGACCAGGTGGTGGCAAAGTGTCAAAGGAACTTCTGAAACGTGGACCCCCAAAACACATGCTTGAATTATATCACAAGTTTACTGAAGGAGGAGCATCTAAGAGGACATTTGGCAACACTGTGAGAAATATATTGCCCTGTGAGAGTAAGTACTTAGTAACTATATTTATCTTTTATATGTATGTACAGTTGGTCTTGTTGGTTGTTGTTATTTTTATGTAACAAAATTTAATTAATGAGTTGCCTTTATCAGGCAGCGTTGGAGACATTTGTCTGTTCCTTTTCTAGTTCATGTGTTACTTCACAAAGTACAGAGGTCTTTGAACGTAATTTGTTCCACCGGAATATGAACTGAATCTTTAAACCTGTTAGTCTTTAAGCAGTTTTGGCTCAGGCTGGGATAGAGTGGAGAAGAGGATGTGGGAGAAACTTGCCCAGAGCCTAGTTTTGAAGGTACTATCCCAGCATTAATCTGGTGTGGCTGAGGAAAATCCCTGGGAAACTCAGTCGGGATTGTCTGAGATCGATCCAGGAAGCTCTCGAATGTGAAGCCACAGCCCTACCAACTGAACTACGGTCACTTGATTGATGCACTGGAAACATAACAAACATGGAAACATAATTTTTAATGAACAACGGTTTCTTATGAAAAAAAAATCCGACATAATTTATTTAAAGAAAGTACAATATATTTTAAAAACTGCATTGCTAATTACAAGTGCTTCTTTATTCATTTCCATTTCACATTACATTTCCCATGGAAACTATACAAACTAGTTTATTTGTAATCTTTTTATTACAAATCAACTTTTATATCATTGAGTAAGAAAAATAACAATTCGGAACGCGGGGTCTCCCTAAGCGCGGGTCCTGGGGCGGTTGCCCCCAAACGCCGCCTCTGGATGGGAGGATTCCGTAGATTCCTCAAGCTAATTAAAGTTAAAATTGACATTGTATATTTCAAGCTTTTGTATTTTCTTAATAAACAGTCCGTTTTTGTCAATTGATTCTGCACATTATCCATGGTAAGAGAAGAAAGAGACATGTTAGCGGATCTAATCAGATACCATACCGGCATTTATCCCGTGTAGTTTAGTTTGCACTGCCCGAGAGTCTAGTGCTTGCCATGGGCTTGCGATAAGCACTGAAGAGACGGCACGCTTTCAATTTAGGGTACTACCTTTTCATTTCAAGTTTGCGGGACACTGTTTTGATTGCTTTTTCTTAAGGTATATTTTTAACGTAAAAGTTTGCAAGTTTACTGACATTGCAACTAAATTAAACCCAATTGTAGAAAGTTTGATTGATAGGTATTGAAAAAAGTACTACCTGATTGACCAAACTCACTTAACTTGTTATTACCATTTTCACGTATAGTACAGGGAATACGTTTGGCAACGCAACTCAGCGCTTGTCGGCTCGAGTTCGCGCTTGATTCACCTATCCCCGCCCGCCAAACGGGCCGTGTTTCTCCGATGACGTTAAGTTCTAATTTTAACATATTTTAATTCACATATTTGAACACCAGGACGTGTCGGACGTATTGAAGAATCTAGTTTTTGTTAGTATGTGTAAAATTCGTGAAAAGAAATACAAAATATTTTCATCAATAAACCGTGAGGTGCTAAGTCATGGGACAGCCACGGGCCGACTGGCGGGCGCGAACAAGTGAGTCAAGCGTAAGCTCGGCCGACAAGTGCTGTTGCGTTGCCAAACGCATTCCGTGTATATGTTGAAATTAACACAGAAAAAGTCGCCGCGGCGAGTCCGGGTTCGAGTCCCAGTCACTGTGGCTGTCAATTTATCATGACATTATTAGAAAACGTACTTTTTGTTTAAATTTGCTGCTCCTTTTCTTGAAGCACCAAGTTGTTTAAGTCCAAGACTGATTAACTTTGAATATGAAAATACGGGAGATTGGAATATATAATCCAATACTTGCGAAAGTTTGAGACGAAAATAGTACATTCATTGATAGGATGGTTTACGGTATATTCAAATAGACATATGATTACCTATAGTATATCAAAATATTTAAAAATATAATTTATGTGTATTTGTTGGCTGGAACAGATTTGTATCGATTAGAATTTTCGAAACTATCGATATTAGTGTCAAATTGTATTTGGCGGTTATAATATACATTGAATAATTAACGACAATTATTGATTATAAAAAATACGGGAGTATGTGAAGATCAATGCGGGAGACGGAATGAAAAAGTAGCTAAAATACGGGAATTCCCGGGAAATACAGGAAAATCCCGCTATGAAGTTCTTATATGTGAATGTGTATTTTCTTTATGCATAGCTCACATTTATTCAAGTTCATTTTGCTCTTGTTTCAGTCATTTCTCCATTACAAGTTCACAAGAGAAAATGCAAAGCTAAATAAGAAATGATATTCTGGACTTCCGGGTTGAATGCATTTCTATTCAGGACGTGGAATTTTAATCATGATTCAGATCATCGTAGTTCAAGTCCCATTCACACCTGTCTTCCTGACTGAACTTTTCGCAAGATTCCTTCAGTCTCACGAAGTACTTAGAAAATAGTCTCTACCCGCTGCCCTCTCTGCTCCTTGTCCCAAGAGAATAGCAAAAAATTGACATGACAGCTTGGAGCCTTGTGGAGTTGGAAAGGCTATCGACAATGAATTTAGATTCAATACCTGATGTGACTGGAGGTAATCAGGAAAAATCACCCAGAATGACCAGCCCGAGGTTTGGAAGGAAATAAAGATAAACAACGGGTCATTCTTTCACAAAATGAACCACCTTCTTTGTAAATATCTAATATTTATGTCACAACGAACTTAACTATAAGTTTTACCCTATAGGATGTTACATTGTCTGAAATAATTCAACACGAATATAAATAATACGTTGAACTTAAAATTGAAATTAGGCTTCGGAACATTTCATGAGTTGTGTAATTGCAAGCATTTGCTTTCATTCCTTCCTTTCTCTACGTATGGCTTACAGAACTCGCAAGTTCTTCGCCAGTTTTCTATTTCAAAGATCCCAGCTTACTTATTAAATAATGTAAACTACAGTGCATTTGCACAATTGATGAGTTGAATTTATCTATGGCCTTTAGTTTAGGTAACTTTGGCTCAGTCCATTGATGAATGTCTCTCTATCAGCACAAGGGAATTTAGAAATTCTAGGTATTTTAGTTTATCGATTATATTATTCTAATTTTGATTTTATCCCAAATTTTCTGCTCATGTTAACATCTGAAATTTTGCATCAATGTTTTTCTCGAGTTAATTTGGAAAGTACAAAATCTACAATAGTGCAATTAATTTGGACTCGTATTTTTGAATAATCAGCATTTAAATCACCTACTGAACCCCTAACTTATTACTCACTTACTTACCCTATGGCTTACGGAACTCGCAAGTTCATCGCCGCAGTAACAAATTTTCTCCATAGGATTCTATTCTAAGCAAGATCAAGCCAGTTTTCAACATAATCACCTACTTCTTGAAGAACGCTTCTAATATTATCCTCCTAAAGTCTCCCCAACGTCTCTTTTCTTCCCGTCTACCAACTACGATAAAATATAATCTTCGTTTCTCCGCCATTCGAGCGACGTGGTCTGCCCATCCGTCCAACTTGTTTATTTATACTTATTAATACATGTTTGCTTATTTTTGCTTGAAGTAGTTGCTCAGGGATTTGTTCACTGAAATTTACGTACTAGTGTCCTTAGTGAGTGAGTTGTAATGCTCGTTGTCTTTTGTAATCAAGGATTTGCAGCTTCGATTCCTGGCGATGCCGCAAGTAGTTCAGAACTCACTTTGAACTCTAGATCCCGTCCTTTGAATGCCGTCATCGCTCGATGGAAGGCAATGGCTATTACTTACACCATCAACTATATTTATCGATCTTCAAAGTTTTTGGAGCGCTATAGCTTTTCCAATTCACTCCTCATGAGGTAAAATTATTGCGATGGAATGGTTAAGATAATTTACTAGGTCTTTTCTAGCTCTCTGTCTTCAAATGAGATAGAAGTCAGTAGAAGTAAGAATATGATGACAAAAATTAACTGAAAAGTTAGTTGCTAAATTTTCTGATAAAGTAATTAATCTAATTAAAACAAAACAAAATTTTTAGTTCCAGCTAGGGCTACAATGAATTTCGAGAATATTATTTAACTACGATACAAAACTAATTTAGTGGAATAATCTAGAACCATATTAGTTTTTTTTAGTAGATGAAACTTCTCAACCTGTGTTTTAACAGAAACCTGTAGCATTAACTTTTCTATTTATTGCGTCGTATAATAATAATAATAATATATCTTAGTACAGGGCTCGAAATGGAAATTTTCACGAAACGGAACACTTGACATTCCTTAACATGCATTTGTCCCTTTTTGTCTATTATTATCATATTGACGACACGGAACAGGGAGTTCCCAGATATTCACGAACCGGAACAGCGTTCCGGTTTGCTCCGGTCCATTTCGAGCCCTGGTCTAGTATATCACGAAGAACGGTAGTTCTTGCACTTCAGGCTTCTTCAAAATTTAGCAAGAAAGTGACAAGTTTGTGTAGATAATAGTTTAGTGTTTTGAAAAGAAGAATAACCGGATTTTGAGTATAGATAGAAAGTATAGTCCTATCATTAAAAAAAGCTAAAAGCCAGTTTTGAAATTTAAAAAAAAAAAAAAAAAAAAAAAGTGTTCTATTTCTGCGCATATGCGTGAGTTTAATGGAACAATATATGTGTAAAATTGGCAGGTATAAATAAGTATTAGAATGCGTTGTATAATAAATTTTAAACTATTTCGAATGATATATAAAGGGTTTGATACAGCCAGAACAAATTTATTTTCTTTATGTTTATTATGGGAGATAATTTTCATTACGCTAGAGTAGCATACTTTTTAAAAAGAGAAAAAAGAAATTTGGTAATATTGACATCTATCTTACACATTACTGTGAATATAATTTTTAGAACTACTTCATAAGAATACCATCTAAAGTTCCCCCTTTGGTATATTCCATCAAATCACCCCCAAGATACATCTTTAGTCCTCTTTAAAACCAGAAACTTAGCTTTCGATTAAAACAGTAGTAGTACTGCTTTTATTTTTCTAACAATTATTGTAGATGGAAACTATCTTGACTTATCTTATATGCAACTCAAAAAACACAACACAGGGGATATATTAGGTAATCTGAGTAAACTTTGGTAAACTTTATTTTTATATGGGTCAGTCTAGTAACTTTGGACTTCGGCCCGTCACGATTCGCCCTTTAGCTGTTAAGTGTTAAAATCCACACCCATGCCCCTGCCGGGACCTTCGAGCCGATGGCCTACCGCCGCAGACCGCTCGACCACCCGGCCGGCAGGTAATCTGAGATTAATAGCATCAACAGGGGCAAAATGCCCCACCCTCTAAGCCCGAATTTTGGGATCAAACATTCAGACATAGTTTACGGTTGAATTTGATTTTTGTTTTAAATATTTTAGATAACTTTTGGTCAGGCCGAATGGATGATGATGGGTTAATTGGTGGAATGAAGAAAGTGGGAGCAATAGGGAGAACCCTGAGAAAACCCACGCACACGGTGTTTGTCCACTACAAAGTTCACATGGCAGGAGCCAGGATCGAACCTAGTACCTCCCCCCCCCACACACACACATAGTTGAGCACTCTAACACTACCACCGCGGCTTAACATAATTTACGGTCTTCCCATATCAAATTAAGATGGCGATCGAAGTTTAGTGAGGAAATTGTTAAATATCCGTGTATTAAACATCCGTACAGACAATGACAGATAAAATTTCAGCTTTATGTATAAGATTAGTAAATAAAATAGAAGTATTGAAAATTTCAAGGTGAAATGAGCTGTTAGAAGTATTCGATATGGAGTGATGTGAGGAAAGATGTCTATCGGGGGAAGATGGCTACAGTAGTAATTCCATAACTATGACCCTAGACGGAAATGTTTAATGGTGTGACAGAACTAGTCAACTACGGGTAATCTGTCAGGTGCAGGCGAAGCAACTCCTTTAAAATCGAAATATCTATGTGTAGTAATAATTTTCTCGAAACCAGTTTTGTAATCAGTAAACAGTTAAGGATCGGGCTAAACTCCATGATAGAGAAACAGATGTACTTGAGTGTGGTAACTTTGAGTGACAACGATTTGCTTAGACGATACTGTAAAGAAGTCATGCGTGAAGCTGAAAACAAGTGAACTGGAGTCTTTCCCCGAAGTTTGGGGATAGTTGCTCACTACATAAATGCATCATCGCATTAAATAAGAAGGTTTTCATTGCTTTCTGGTTTGACTCTCATTTCTTTACACCTTTATTCTTGAATAGAATCTAGTGATACGGGGATATTTGTAATTGCTAGTTTACATACGTGTTCAATAGAATTTGGATGCCATTTATGGACTTCAGGCAACTATGTCTGAGGCCAGAATAGGAGTAGGTTGGGGATATAGGAAAGAAGTCCACAAGTGCCTATTTTCCAAGCACCATCCCAGCATTAACCTTGTGCTATTGAGGATAATCTGGATAAACCTCAGTCAGCATGGCCGCCGCTGGAGTCGAACTCAGGACAAATCGAATCCATAGCCAACACTCTACTAATTGAGCTACAGATACTCGGTGCATGTTCAATAGAATGAATGTTAAAGAATTATTTTCTTATTTCACACAAAACATAAAGTCATTTCTGCATTAAATTGATGTATCATTAAGTATCACATAAGGTAGAGAAATCTGCCCTTTGAAGCAGATATCGTCAAGGTGTCAGATGTGAACATTGTAACAAATATTTTCTGAAGTGGTCAAAATACATCCATAGTTGTTCATGTATTTTAGTCATGTTACAGAAACTAGCCAAGAAGTTTCTCTTTTAAATTTCATATTGTGGTCTTACATCTTAATTATAATATATCAGACGCCTTCCCCCAAAATGAGTTAGCATCTTACACTGATGTGTGGAGTAAAAGTCACATAGGTCAGTTTAAAGACCCTTGTATCCTGTTTCTTTCAATTACTCAGCAATTAGACTAAAATGTGTCACATCTTCCCTCGATCAGAGGCGTAACTACATTTTACGCCCCCCCCCCCCCCCCAGAGAATACCCAAGGCCGGAGGTAGATTCAGCCCATTGAGACTCAAGGGTGAAGGGTCCCCTTGGAAGGGTCGAATCCCCTCATAGCGGGATTTTGCGCTATAGTAGTTACGCCCCTGCCTTCGATCCTTTATATATATATATCTATATATATATATATATTCCCGGTGGGGGCTAAAAAATTTCGGTGTTTACCCAACATCGTGAGGACAATTGAGGAGCTGCTGTGAATAAAAGACAGTGACGATCACAGTAAGAGCTTCGGCTCTCCTCTCCCAACCCGTCTGGTCAGCGTGGGAGCAGTAGAGGCCTCATCCAGTAGTGGATTGAATATGGTTGTGATTTATATATATATATATATTAGAACTTCTTTCACTAATATACTGTAAACGTAGGTATTTTATGTATATTTTAAATGAGGCAACGTTTAATTACTTCTGCATACTTGTACATTTTATGCACAATATGACCTGATAAGCGCAGGCGCACTGCAATTTGTATTGAAGTTTTTTAATTTACTAATATACAACGAACAATGTGACAGATTTACTTCGTTCTTTGTAGTTCGGTTTATTGAAGAAAAAGGCTATCACCAGACTCCCCAGGTTACATCCCTGTTCCCGCCAATATCTTTCATCTTTCGAAGGCCATCAAGAACTTGTGTGAAAATATGTACGAAATGTCTTCAAATACCGATCCGAGGTCAAAAGTTATAGAAGTGATAAAAAGATTACATATCTAAAATGTACAAGAAGTGCACTTGGATTTACAAGCTATACTCTAGAAGGTATGTTTGGCTAAATGACTTTTGAGGGAGGAATATGAGTAAACATCAAAATGACAGAAAGAAAGAAAAATCTAGTTTACGGACTTGCTTCCTTCTTCATATTATTGAATTTTTAAATGTATATTCTTTGAAATAAAATCATCTAAGAATGATGTAGTTCTCGAAATTATGTAATTTAAAATTATAGAATGATATTAGAATTGTTTACTTAATATGAAGAAACATGAACCAAATTTTTAAAGTACATAACATCTTTCTTCCTACTAGTCTGAAGGCATTCTTATCAGAAAAGTTTCGCAAGATGACCTCAATTGCAAAATTCAGAAAGCCGAAGACGGTCGAAGACCTAACTCGTTAAGAGTGATATTATTGAAACAGCAGATCTAGACTAAAGATATTAACAACCAAAAATGGGTTTAATTTACTTTTTATGTGTCAATTCAAGTCTATCGGATTATGTTAAAATCTTTACATATAACGTTTTATTATTTTGGTCCAGAATAGATGAATTTTAAAATTTCTTTGATACTCCTTTCAATTAATTAACGTTCGTTGATGTGACAATTTTGTACCTGGGAGCCAGAACCGCGTAAGTTCAATTATGACCAAAACGTAATTAATGCAGGTTTGTACAGTATTGGGAAGGTCTTACATAATGGTTGCATGATTCGTGTGGTAAACGTGTTAAATAATGTAAAAAAGTAGTTTGTCCATTTAGTTTCTATTTGAATAGAAGTAGTTCCTCCCCCCCCCCTTGGAAACAAGTAATTGTGACTCACGCGGTTCTGGCTCTCAGCTACAAAATTTATATTTGTCAATAAATACGGATCGAACCCTATATAATTGTCTTTAAGTGTGTGTGTGTAATGAAGAATTGGTACCATTTATGTTGTTTGGCAAAATTTTGTAATGGAGAATTGGCAAGATTATACTGAAAGCGCAAGGAGTGATTTAACGTCCTGGCCCAAATATAACAGAAAAAGAACTTACAATTACAGAATCTTTTATATAGAGCTGATCAGGGCTCGAAAAGGACCAAAGCAGACCGTAACGCCGTTCCGATTCGTGAGCATCTGAAACCTTTCTGTTCCGTCTCGTCAATATGCTAATAATATCATGATAACGAAGGTAAAGCGTTCCGTTTCGTAAAAACTTCCATTTCGAGCTCTGGGGCTGGTCAATTGAAATATCCTCATGCAGATATTGAAGAAGGTGGGTGTGGAATATAAGGAAGGAAGTTATATTTTAATAAGAGAAAAGAGTAAATGTAGACAATACAGCAGTAGGTGGGTATATGGAAAGTATGTGGAAGTATTATTATAAGTGAGGATATAAAATATCAAAAACGGATAAAGACGATAATGATAAAGTTGAAGGAGGTATTCACTAAGAAGAAGAATCTCTCCTGTGGACCAGTGAATAAAGTCTTGAGAAAAAGGCTAATAAAATGTTTTGTGTATGGAGCAGAAACGTATATTCCATGAAGTAGTGAAGATAGAAAATTGGAAGCCTTCAAAGTGTAGGTGTTGAGAAGAATGGAAAATCAGTTGGACAAAGAAGTGCAATGAATAAGTGCTGAAGAGAGTAGACGAGAGAGAACAATACCGGAGACAATAAGAAAGAAAGTAACTGGTTTGAACATTGGCTGCGCAGAGATTGTATATTGAGATATGCAACTGAAGGTCAAAAAGAGGAGGAAGACAAATTCAGGTCCTTGACAGTATTTGAGGAAGATAAATTGTATGCTGAGCAATAGTTAAGACTAAGATCGGGATGAATAGAGAAGGCTTAACATCCCTTGAAGGACCTGTCGCTTTCTGCAAGACACATGATGATTATGATCATTTCTGATTAAATAAGGTATTTGTTATGTGTTAATATTGGTAAAGTATTTCAGCAAACAGTTGAAACGTTTATTCTAGAAAAAAGCAGAAGAATCCTTTCCCCTCACCA
>JAGDQP010000525.1:474-42672 GCA_022664845.1 Lepisma saccharinum | reverse complement strand
TGCCTGTATAACATGCTCCTGGCAGTGCTAACGTTTGTGACGAGTAAAACTTGGTGGGACACGCAGGAGTAGATCCTATTGGAAGTTGGCGCGAGGAACTAGGCTCATCCATATTCCATTTCACCACTTTTTAAGGTTGAAGGGGTTGACTGGACATTTTGCACCCCTGGTGCTTTTGCTCGTATTTCGCAGCTTTTTACGCTTGTGTAACTTATATGCTCGCTTCGCCTCATTGGGGCGCTGCCCCCAGAATTCCAAGATGGCCTCGCTGGGGCGCACCCCTTTATCGCAATCAGGCTCCCGCTGGGAACTGCACCCTAGTAGGGGAGACGAGCCGAATTTATTCTAACCTACTCGTAATGGTACACCTTCATACCAAATTTCGTTTCTCTAGCTTCAATCGTTATAAAGTGAGGCTTAGGCGGGCATTTTGGATAAAAGATGGACACATTTTTAACGTTTTCTTATATTTTCGTGACATACTCGTGATGATACACTGTCGTATCAAATTTCATTTCTCTATCTCGAACGATGTGAAAAATGGTATTTCAGCTGCCATTTTGAATCAAAGATGGTGACTTTTTTAAAACGTTGTTATGTTTCCTAAACTACTCTTGATAATACATCATTATGCGAAATTTCGTATCTCTAGCTCAAGCAGTTGGAAAATGGATTTATGACGTCCGCCATTTTGGATCCAAGATGGCGTCTTTAGAGATATTTTGTAATATTTTCATAATCTACTAATAATGTTGTACTGTCAAACTAAATTTCGTTATTCTAGCTTCAGCCGTTTAGGCTGTGTATTCTTTAAAATTTTTGAGTTGGTGGCCATTTTGAATCCAAAATGGCGACTTTTTCAAATTTTTAAAACGTTTTCGTAATTTGCTATCAATGATGTAGTTTCATACCAAATTTCACTGTTCTAGTTTTAGTCGTTTAGGCTGTGTATTCTTTGAAACTTTAGGTTTGGCGGCCATTTTGAATCCAAGATGGCGACCTTTTCAAATTGTCGGAATTTTTCCGTTATCTACTTATCATCCTCTACCTTCATACCAAATTTCATGTTTTTAGCTTACTCCAAACACCCTAAACAATATGATGAGTGAGTGAGTGAGTGAGTGAGTGAGTGTGTGTCAGTTAGCCTAAAATGTGCAATTTCAGGAGTCCACAACTAGAACATAGTTTGAGATACGAATATGAAATTTTGTACATCTGCACATATTTATCATATCTCCTTAACGGCAAAAGTTCATATTCCTATCTTTAACATCTTTTTTCTTACGGGGCCCCCAAATCGTCGATTTTGCCATAAACTCTTGTTCCTGTATAACATGCTTCTGGCAGTGCTGACGTTTTCTGACGTGAAGAACTTGGCTCATGCACTGCCGTGCATGTTGATACGAACTAAACTGATTTTTTTTTTTTTTAGAATTAGCATAAAACAATATCATAATTTACTGTGTCCAATAGTTTTTACAGCGGTGTTATTTATCACGTTGGATTGTTTTCAAATGTAATCTATCTTGCCTTAAATCAGTGTATCTCAACCTTTTTATACTCATGGACCGACAAAGGAAATATGTTTCACAGACCGGAAAGATAGAGGTTCATTTGACGTTCAATTGATGCCAGCATATTTTCAGATTCTAGATGCTTTGAAAACGATATGTAAACTTCAATCTCAATTTTGGATTATCGAAATCTACAAAATGAGTGTTAAATAATTTAATATATTAATTGGCCGAGGACTGGTACATCAGTTTCGCTGACTGATACGTGTCCGTGGACCGGCGGTTGAAAACCATTGCCTTAGATAATGTCAATGATAGTTTAACAATGTTATTTCATTTTTTCGAGAATTAACCTAAGTTTCCACAAACTGTCTCCTTAAATTTAAAAAGGGAGAGAAATTAATATGAAAATCAATTCTTTTTTTTTTTCGTGTAATATCTTCTTTCATTTTGCGGCAACTTGAATTCCTTTGGGCAAAGGCTATCAAAAGTGACCCTTTTCCAACGACCACATTTTTATAAAAAGCATAAAAAGTTTGTTTCTATCCCACACATGGAACCTTAGATAACTGTCTCGGACTGCAGTGACTAATTGTTGAGTGAAACTCCATTTAATACTGTTTTGTGATCAATAAAAGTAGGTGTGGAAGTAAGAGGCGCCTACAGTTTCCTGAAAATACGACAAGAACAATATGTCTTTTGTGTACGACGACTAGTAGTTATGGTACAACATAAATAGTCTCCAGATTCTATCAAACGCTAAGAGTGAAGACACAGAATGATTACTCGGCCTTTCCATGCTGACTGTGAGTCACAAGAAAGTGCGTGTGTGACTAGTTGTCTTAGGCTCCTGCCAAGTTTCCTAATTTTAATGACTTCATTCGTGCATAAATGGTGACGTATCCCACTTCCCTAACTGGCAGGTAAATCCATGAACGGTGACATTAATATCTATATATGGGGCAATATCTTAAATGACACGTAGTTAGTTTTGTGCAAGGCGCGTGCTACCTTTTAGTACACACAAAGCAAACAATATAAGTTTACGAATCTTTACGAACGTGTAGACTGTAGAGTGATGGTATGCCTATTGTTAAAGGAACTTTCAGTAAGACTTATCTATCTTCTAAAATATATTCTTTTCCTCTTGAATTAAGTGGACCTACAAAATATCAGTACCACTGCCTGCTTGTGTCATAAACTTAATATGGTAATTCAAATAGGGACAAGATATAAGAACTTTTGTTGAAAAAAAAAAAAGGAAAATGCTTTGAAAATGCACCAAAAGGTTAGAAAAGTAATGAACACTATAGTATATGAACACAATAGTTAAGAAAACTTTTTTTTTACTACTTATCGTATTTTACAACCTTTTTGAAGTCGGTGCAATATTAATACAACTAAACAAACCGTAGACGAATAGCGCACCAACTTCAATAAGGTTGTAATATACTTACCAAATAAGTTTTCTTAATTATTGTGTTCATAATGTGTTATATTTCAATCAATTTTCGAATATTTTTAAATCTTCGTGATATTTTTGGGTTAACTTTAGTGTATTTTTGAAATACCTTAAATCAACTAGCAAGTAACGATACTATCTTAAAACTATTTTTGAAGGCGACCAAGGCTGCCATTATTGCGTGTCATTTCGGTTATCTATCAGTAGGAATGTTTATTCAACGCTATTAGGTAATTAAAAGTGTTTTCCCCATGTTTCTTCAACCTAACTACAACGGAACCACCACTCGAATGTTGTCTATAACACATAAAAAAGTTTAATCGAAAGCGGCGCATCAAATCAGAAGTTAGGGTGGATCAAATACTAAAGAAGGTGAAGAAAACATGTTTACATATCGAATTTAAAAGATCGTACTTTTATCAGGTCAGTTTAAAGCTAACTTCACATCCAAAAGTTGCATGGCAAAATATTATACAAATTTAATATATAGTCCCTAAATATTGAAAAAGTAAGAAATATTGGATGGTAACACTACCAAAGATTGAGCGAAATTAATGTAATAAAGTCAGGTTACTGCGTTTCTGTACAACTCTCTACAATTTATATTGCTTGAATAGGCAATATACTTTAAAGGACATAATAAAATACACTGTCTTGTACTGTCTGTACACTTATACTGCCCATCAGCATTGTGATATCAGTAATGTTGATACACCTAACGGCGATATATTGATACACAGATCTCGATATTGCACAGCATTACGTGAGAATAAGTGCACCTATATGGAGCAAATATGACGGTGAAAGTGAGCTTAGCTTAGCCTCGCATCAGTAAATAAACTTGCAAAGCGAGCAATGCGATGACATACTAACCATATTTTTATGTATGCTTCACTCTCCTCAGTCGATGTGCACGCTACCATTTAAATATATAGGTTCAGTATGATACCGCTCTGTTTCGCTTTACTCAACTCCAACTTACTTTTCTGGTGCGCATTTACCCTTAGGAGCGATTTTGAAACTGAGGATCAAAACTTAATCGTTGAGAATAAAATAATTAAATTACAACTCATTGCAGCACTACAGGCATCGCACTAAATCTTTTTTAAAAAATAACTAAATTTTCGTCTGAATATGTCACCACTGAAACCACATTATACAGGTTTTCGTGGTTATACGTGGAATTTAAAATACGATGAAGATCACGACTGGGTGCAATGGTGGGATAGAAAAAGAAAACATATATGACTTCCCGACACACTGGCTGTCGATTCTGAGCGAAATAAATTTCCCGAAGCGATCAGTCGAGTTTGAATTAAAAGCGCAGCTCATTCAAGGCCACTTGTTTTTTCGTACAGGAGCATTTTGAGCACCATGATAGATTCTAAAATTTTTAACAGAAGGCCTCTGAAAAATAATCAACTTCAAGGTGGACGTAAAAGTACAAGTAGCAAACAAAAGGCTGGGTAATGGGATGAGGCCACAACACAAGTGCAAGAGGGATCATCTTCGAGTCAGCGGGAGAGAAAGAAAAAAAGACACAAAAGATGAAGAAAAAAAGAAAGACGATGCTGCGCATTGCCCAGGTGTTCAGGTTGGAATCCCTCCACCAGCCTACTCCCCCCACCTTCTTCTTCTTCGGTTCCACCGAAATTGAAGTTGCTGAACGGAGCTAGTCACTGGGAGATTCCGTGATTTTGTTTGGGAACTGTTGCAAACATTTCTGGTTCCTCTCAGTCGCCGAAAAAGAATGTTTGAGAATACAAAAGATTTTACCACAATATTTGTACTACAGTAAAACCCTATTAGGCCACAAGTTTTAGGAACTGGTTTTACACCCATCTTGTAAATTTTCTCGCAGCATAATTAAACTTGTTCTTACACATTTCAATTAATATAGATATTATTATATTATTATTATGTGTATCTTAGACACATTTGCAAAAGTGATAATTTTCTTTTGAGATTTTTGAATTGTCGGTAAATTTTGTAGCATGAAACACATATATGACAACATGGCATCTCCTTAACACAAGTCCTGTACTATTCCGCTCTGCCCATTTTCTCTCCGCTCGTGTGAAAACACTTTTGCGAAACGTTGCTGCTTTTCTATTGTGTTTGTGATGTTCGTGTATGCCTGTCTTGGTATTCTATGATGTAATGTAAGCACCTTTTTTACCGTCTTTACCTCTACTGCATGAGGCCTCTCCCGGAGGGAGGAATTGGTCTACTGCTCCCACGATAACCAGACGTCAGTGCGAGCGATCCCAGGTTCGATTCCCGGTGGGGGATCAAAAATTTCGTTGTTGACTCAGCATCGTGAGGACAATTGGGGAGCTGCTGTGAATAAAAGACAGTGGCGATCATAGTGAGAGCTTCGGCTCTCCTCTCCCAACCCGTCTGGTCAGCGTGGGAGTAGGAGACCAACTCATCCGTCCGGGGAGAGGCCTCATCCAGTAGTGTTGTTACCGCCCATATACTTCATTTAATCTTATTTTATCTTATCATCCAGAGTAGTGGATCGAATATGGCTGTAATTTATTTATTGGTTGGTCTAGTGGTTAGCGTTGCTGACTACGGATTGAGGGGCCCAAGGTTCAATTCCCCGCGCCGCCAAGGATTTTTCCAAGGCGTGTCAGCATCGTGATGCAATTGGAGAGCTGCTATGAATAAAAGATAGTAGCGATCATAGTGAGAGCTTCGGCTCTCCTCTCCAAACCCGTGTGGTCAACGTGGGAGCAGTTGACCAACTCCTCCCTCCATCTAGTAGTGGATGAATATGGCTGTGAATCATTATATTCTAGGATAATTGTTTCTTCCTATCTAACAAGAAGACCGTCAATGGGATCATATCGAAACCTACCCTGAAATTTGCTCTGGACCCCCGAAATTCATTTTTTTGTTGTAAAAAGCATATAATTTTGTTTATTTTACAAAAAAAAAAAAAAAAAAAAATTGGGGATCAAGATCCTTTAAGTACGTCCCTGGCGAGGCGTGCTGTGGTGTGCGAGGTGAATCTACAACCATGGGCGGCGGAAGAGACATTTTCTTGTGGGCTACAGGTTCCTCATTGTCGCTGTCTTATAATTGCAGTACCTGTTATAAATTTAGATCCACTGGCTATATCTATCTATATCTATATATTATTTGACAACATGGCTACTCCTTAACACCAGTCCCGAACCAGTCCTCTCTTTCCATTTTCTCTCTCATGTGAAGACGCTTTTGCGAAACGTTGCCGCTTTCTATTGTGTTTGTGATGTTCGTGTACACAACGTAAGTACCTTTTTTTCTATCTTTTATACTGTACGGTGTTTATGAACTACACCGACAAACTTCTGGAGGTCCTGACATCAAAACAAGACAAAAGTTCATCTGATAAATTTTCGAAATGTGCACCGTTTCGAAGCTATAGTCTGCCGAAAGCGTGGGAAAATGAACTTTAGACTTTCATATTTCTACATCACGAGCAGTAGAACTGATGTGGCATGATGCCGTCAAATACTTTAAATATACACTATCCAAAAATGCATTTTTCAAAATTCCGCAATGAGTGCGCAAGGGATTTCCCAAAGGAAGTAAGTGATTCCGGAATAATTCTGAAGTAGAGGTAGGTCGAAATGAGCATGAATTAAACGACTTCCTGTATGAGTAAGGGCGACATACGTCATCCCCAGCATCCAATCGGACAGTGATATTCAATCTCTTTGATAATAAATAAACAAAACTTGTTTTTGACGGTACCATGTCGCGTCAGCTCATCTGTCAATAGTATTGGAAGTACGAAGCTTTAACATTCATTTTCCTATGCTTTCGACAGCCTGTAGCTCCGAAACTATGCACATTTCGAATTTTTTTCACAGGAATTTTCGCCTTGTTTTTATGTCTGGTATCACCTCCAGAAGCTTATCGGTGTAGTTCATAAACGCCCTGTATTTACAACGTCCACCCCACCATTTCTTAGCGATTTTGCACCTTGGCTGTATGGACGTTTAATTTTTGTTTTGTAATTAAAATTAAACAAAACATTGTCTGCCGTTGAATCCGATGTGTTATGTACTACGAGGGTTGTATAAAATTACTGGCTTTGTGTGTTCGTCAAAATGGTCGCCAAGTTGAGCACATGTAGGACGTCAACTTCCAATTTCCGAATCCCTATCTCCTAAACGAATACACGTAGGTGATAAGTGTTTTCGCAATGAATTTCAGGGAACAGGATAACCTAAAATAACATGTCACATGATCCTCTTCCAATTTCAAATTCTCGAGCTCAATCCAAGATGGCGGCCATGATACTCACACCCCCTTCATCCGTTGTCATTACTCAAAGATTGGGTCAAATTCCTGCAGCGGTTTGAACACTGTAAGTGTATTTGAACTTATGCCTTGCTCTATATAGATTTGTAAATGTCTATGATCTGCCTTGCTCTATATAGATTGCCACAAACCGACATTTCTATTCAAATTATCAAAAAGGTTAGGTCTATGCCTGTCACTTTCGCGTTTTACAGGTTAAAACCAAGTGAAAAAAATCCTGTAAATATCGACTGATCAGTTGAGGTAGTTTTCTTCATAGTACAATTATATTGTTATACTAAGATAATTATTTTCTTGATTTTGCCTTCGCAAATTTATTCAGAACTGCCTCAGAAGAGATTTCATGGGCGAAGTCGTTTCCTATGTGTGGTAATGAAAGTGAAGAAAAAAAACGCGCAAATTTGAATTTATTTACGGTTTTTGGAAAGGTGTGTGATTCAATTATTGAACGAAGGGCTCGCAAGGAGAAAAATATGTAACATTTTTCAGCAGTCCCTATCTGCCTTAAATTCAGTGGTGTCTCGTGGCTTTGAAATTTGGTAGTTCGCAACCAAAGAGCAACGTGGAAAGAACTAAAAACAAGAAATATAGTTCGATAGCTTGAAAGGATTTGAAGAATACAGAGAAAGAAGGAAGATGTCTAAGGAAGATGATTTCTTTTATTACGCATTTTAAAGTCATATTATCCCATTTACTCTTATGTATTTGACATTCTAAAAACAGATATCACTTTTAGATTGGAACTTTCCTAGCGGGTAGGTTTCATTGTTTAGTATCTGTTAGGAGTGCAAATTCATTTTGGACATATCCCCTTCTTTTCCCGTACTCTTCACTTCTCATTGTGCTAAATAGAGAATATAACTATAGATTTTCTATTCTGGATCTCTTGACCAATAAATGAAAGATACATGTTCAAAAGTTCGACAGTGCACGACGAATGTTTCTCAGTGCAGTTCCAATGGAATAAGATGATTCAAAATTGATGAGCAAACTGTCGCACTTCACATTCAATACGCAAAAGGAAAAAAATAATAAGAAATTTGGATTCTGTGTATCCTCCGTACATTTTTTAATGTGAAGTCCATTCTTCTGTTCTTCTGGGCAGAAAATTTATCTGTAACTATTTGGTTAAGTTCTGCATCCTTTCCAAGTGTTTCTCAACGGAGAGAGCTGAGACGATCTTGTGTCATCGTATTTCTTAGGAATATCTTATACACTTTATGTGGAGAAACACCTTTCTGCTTCTGAAGTAGTCATTGGAACTCTTTCCATGATCTTAGGAGCTTTGGTGACTCTTGAAATGAATCGTGTAGACAATTTCCAAAAAAAAAAAAGTTTCGAAATGGCATTTCGAAATTCTTCTCTCTTAATGTTTTCTTCAAGTTTTGTACAAAGTTTTTTTTTCATCGGAAACGTCTAAACTTTTCACAGTATATTGTCAGGGAAGGTCATTTGGTAAAAAGAATACGTCACAGTCTACAAGTTTAGCAGCTACCAATGTACTGAAACAAAGTGATTCAAAAACTGAAAGCAATCCCATCAGTTTAACTAAAGTAGTGTCACTGACACATTTTTATAGCAACAATATTTCTGTTTTCTTCCTTGTACGGAAATTTTTGTGCTGCAGCCAAGTGCGTATCCAGACTTTTGATTTGGAGGGAGGCCACCAGTTTCTTTCAGACGTTGGTATGTTTATGAAATGTATATAATTAAGATTAAATTTATATCAATTTTCTATCAAAGTATGAATTTTGAAGGGTTCAGATCCTCTGGACCTTCCCCTGGCTACGGTCCTGGTTGCAGCATCCTTTTCATCTAATTCGTCTAGACCTTATTGAATTTGCTCGCAAACGTGTTTTAAATAAGTATGTACTTGTAACGCATGTGTCCACTACTATCAGACACAAAAGCCAGCGAGTTTAAGCACTGAAATCCATTCAAAAATACATTTTACACAATACTATCTACTTTTATTAAGAAATCTTTTATGATCAAACAAAAAATTCAGTTCCAAATTCCCTTCAGTCTCTCACACGACACACTCAAGAAACCAAGGGTTGATTACTGGTTAAACAATATTGCAAACTTGACGAAACTGTTCATTAATTCTTCATTAAAAAATGTAACTGCTACTGGAACAGCTTTATGGAGCTTTATGTAGCAGAAATACAATAAAATGTTAAATTTAAGCGATTAATATGTTTGCCAATTAACAATTACCTTGCTTTTCCCAGAGCATTTAATTACATTTTAAGCATGAGAACGGGTGTAAAAAGACGGAGAGTTAGCAACAGTAGCCACTGCTGTGCTTCTGCTATCTCCGTTCACACAGCCCTTGTGAACGCCGAGGTCCCACATACACAATGTTAGAAGTTAGGCAGCGTATATCGGGCAACGCGTTCACAACAGATGTGTGAATACGAAACGAATTGAATAGTATCTACAACTGGACAAAGGAATTTTATGTCTATCGCTGCATGCATAGCAACTTAAAATTTGTTTTGTAAATCTCTCGATAAGTCGTCTCAGAAGCTAAACTAAATTTACTAGCCACGCGCGACTCTACAGGCATTCAAGTTCTTTTAACCACATCAAAGAAATGTCGTCTTGTCATTCTCTCCAGGTGGTATGACCTGCTACTCTCTTACAGTGCTGCACACCAATGAGACACAGAAAGTAACAACGAACCAAAGAGCCACAGTTTCTCTTCTCTTGTATTTAATAATAATAGGGGTCTGCAAGTAAACTAGTGATTACCGCACTCATAAACTGGGCTTCGTGGACTTGATTTTCGGCGTAGACCCAGCGTCGTAATGCGAACTTCGCCGATCTCAGGACCTGGGGATTCTATTGTTCATGGGCCAAGAGAGGCTTCCAGTGCGTTGAGGGTCCAATTGGTCGTGCTGGATGGTGGGTCGTGGCGTGGGTCACTATAGACGGTGGTTCAAGATTGAATTACGGTGTATCGTGGGTTAAGAAAGCGCTAGAAGATGGTGGGTCACGGTGGGTCGTGGGTCAGTGTGGGTTATGGCCTATGGGTCACCTATTATTTGATCCACGCCATTTCTGCACACGAGACGGTGGCACTGAGTGTTAAAATAGGGTATCGATCATGTTATATAACTATATATACACTGTATATATATTATACTCTTATAAATTACTGAATATTAGGTTGAGACTGCTGCATTACAGAATATAGTGTAGACAAACGAACTGTACATCTTTCATAATTTTTCAATAAGTAAGAAACCGTGAGCTAGACTTCTACGATAATCGCAACGGGGTTGTGTACTTTACCACGGAATCTTACAGCATGAGGAAAGGAGGGCGGAGAACCACTTAGAAGCCTTCGGGGGAAAAGTTGGTTTATGTTTTGAGACGACTATAAGTAAATAATCTGAGACGATAATAATAATAATAATAATAATAATAATAATAATTCAACTTCTAAATTAGTTGACAGTTCACGTGATCTTGTGAACCCTGAGAGGCGACGCCACTGCTACAAATATCCTTCTTCACAAATCACTAAACGCAAGGAAAATTCACCTGATAGATACATGTTGGGACGCTAAGCCAGCGATTCGAAGGTCCCGGGTTCGAATCCCGGCTGGGGCATGGATGTGAACTTTTAGGTAGCAACACATTCATAATCGTGAAGGGCCGAAGCCAAAATTACTAAAAATGGATACAAATATGAAGTTTAGAAAGTTTTACCAAATAGACACACATACTCGTGTACGCGCGGTGACTCATACAGTGACCATATTATTCATGGTGCTGCTTTTGCATAGCGATTGAACCGTGACATATCGTCCTTATACTCAATACTGAGAACTTTGTGAATTACTGCTATAGGACATACTTAAATTAGACAATTACAATTATTTGATATTTTGCTCACCAGCAATTTTAACAAAGAGCTCGGAACAAATTTGGATATTTAACAAAGGGCTCGTGCGAGCCCCTGCGAACCCCCTCCAGTGTAACCCTGCCTTTCGACATCTCTGGCTCAGGTCGGGATAGAGTAGGGCAAGGATGCAGGAAAGGGCCGGCGAGAGGCTAACTTTAAGATACTATCCCAACATTTCCTGGTATGAGTCAGGATAAGCTCTGGAAAAACATGAGTCAAGATAGTCGGCAGCTGGAATCGAAACCAGACCCTCCCGAATGCAAAACCAACGCTCTGATAATAAAGCAATGACTGTTCGGTGTGAACAAAATGTCGCTCTTCCCTCATTTGTAAGTGTAACCAAGCTTTAATTCTACGCATCACTGATAAACTGCTTTCGCAGCCCGTCTAGCTGATCGGGATTAAACTGGTCACTTGAAGATATGTGTACCGATTTAGTAGGATATCTGGGTTAATAAATATTTGTAATATACTAATGTTGCACTGTTGTGAATTTTATTCCATCTCTTGCAAATTTCACTTAGGCTTCTTGTAAAGATGAATCAACGAAAAAACTAGTATGGACCAAGAAATTAAGTACTACCTTCAAACAAAAGATTGCAAAAATTGTCGACGCTTTTTTTTTTTTTCAAATTCCAAGTCTCCAATCCTTGTTTTAAAGTTATTTTGACTTTGTCTATTTCCCAGAGTAATATAGACGTTCTCCAGTGATCTTGCATCTTAATCTTCTTTCTGTCCAATTGCAGCAGCTTTAATATAAAAATCAGATAATATATATATATATATAGCGCCTTGGAAGAGTTAGACGATGAAGAAAACATCAATAGCAAAAATAAAATACTGACGGAGATAATAAGAGAAACAGCCAAGGAAATAACAGGCAAAATCTCAGAAGAAACTAAACTTTTGATGAAGAAAAGAAGGTAAATAAAAGAAGATGAAAATTACATAAAGAGGATTGAACACATAGAACTAAATAAAACCGTAAGGAAGAAAATAAGAGAGGATGTACGAAGATATAACGAAAATCTTGTTAGAAATACAATCGAGGAGAACAAGAACCTGAAGAAAACCAAACAGCAGCTCATGATAGGAGAAAAGCAAATAATTGCAGTTAAGAGGCCAGACGAGACCGTAACACGAAATAAGGAAGAAATTATAAAAATATTTGAAACTTTCTACAGAGAAATGTACTACTATGAAGAAGAGCTAGGAAATGAAGACTCAGAAGAAAATGATGTAGATGTCCCAGATGTAATGAAAGAAGGAGTGGATAAAGTAATTCGAGGGATGAAGAACGGAAAGTCGCCAGGAGAAGATGGACTCACAGCAGAGATGTTTAAATGGGGAGGTGAAAACATGAAAGAGGAACTTGCGAAATTATTCTCAATGTGCCTGAGGTAGAGAGAAATACCCAGAAGTTGGAATAATGCTGTTATCATTTTGTTGTACAAGAAAGGGGACAAAGAACGCGTCGAAAACTACAGACCAATTAGTTTACTGTTAGTTCTATACAAAATGTTCACCAAAGTTATTTTGAATCGTATTTAACGGGACTTGGACTTTAACCAGGGACGGGAACAAGTCGGATTTCGTCGTGGATTTAGCACAATGGACCACATACAAACATTGAATGAAATTATGGAAAGGACTAATGAATATGAACTTCCTCTATGTTTGGGATTCATAAATTTCGAAAAAGCTTTCGATTCGGTCTGCTTGTCAGCAGTACTTAAATCACTTAAACATCAAGGTATTGAAAATGCATACATCAAGTTACTGCGAAACATTTATTCGACTGCCACATCTGTCATTAGACTACATCAAGAAAGTGAAAAATTTAAAGTTGGAAAGGGGGTAAAGCAGGGAGATTCAATTTCCCCAAAACTATTTTCTGCTGCCCTGGAGAGAGTGTTCCAAAATTTAAACTGGGATGAAGTTGGAATTAAAATTAATGGCGAATATCTTCATCACCTACGGTTCGCTGATGATATAGTCCTATTTGCTTCAAATGCAGAAGACTACAAACCAGAATGGAAGAACTGAATAATGAGAGTTCGAAAATAGGCCTTAAAATGAATTTAAGTAAAACAAAGGTCATATACAATCAACATGCTGCAAAAAGGGAAATAAAGATTAGCGGAGAGACAATAGGCATAGTTGATGAGTATGTTTACCTAGACCAGCTTAAAACATCGAATGCAAAGTTGACTGATGAAATAAATAGAAGATGTAAAATGGCGTGGAGTTCTTTTGGAAGACTACACTTTATTTTCAAAAGCAAACTTCCAATGTGTCTGAAGCATAAAGTTTATAATCAATGTGTTTTACCTGTAATGATGTACGGCTGCGAAACTTGGACATTGAATGCGCAAACGACTCAAAGATTGAGAGTC
The DNA here is from genome assembly GCA_022664845.1 of Lepisma saccharinum. Classification (NCBI taxonomy): domain Eukaryota; kingdom Metazoa; phylum Arthropoda; class Insecta; order Zygentoma; family Lepismatidae; genus Lepisma; species Lepisma saccharinum. The sequence continues at coordinate 29,067 of JAGDQP010000525.1, read as the reverse complement.
ACACAAAGAGCAATGGAGAGGTGCATGCTAGGAATAACCATGAGGGACAGGAAGACAAATGAATGGATTCGCGCACAAACAAAGGTAGAGGATGTAATCAAGACTACGAAGAAGCTGAAGTGGAAATGGGCCGGTTACATATCTAGTCGAACAGATGGAAGGTGGACGACAAATATACTACATTGCATTCCTAGAGAAAATAAACGACCGAGACAACGTCCAAATGCAAGATTGGTAGATGAAATCAAGCGTTTTTCAGGTGCTACATGGATGAGGATATCAGCAGACCGAGATATGTGGAAAGAAAAAGTAGAGGCCTTCATCCAGCCGTGGATAGAAAACGGCTGAATATTATATATACACACTCTGGTTTCAAGAAAATCGATTATGCCCTGGATAAATTCAGCATTTGTAATAGACTAAAATTCCCAACAGAAAAGACATTCATCACATTTTAAATAAATGTGACATGCAGTGTTTTTCAATTCTTCTACACTTATAAGAACTTAAACTTAAAATCCTAGAGGGAGGGTTGACTGGACTTCTAGGGGGGGGGGAGCTAAGCCCCCAAGCCCCCTGCCCTGTTCCACCGCCCATGTCTAAAACGTGGCAGTGTTATATTCCAGTGAACCATAAAAATACACTTTCTGTACACGACCAACATTCCAGCCCCTATTTCGATAAATCGGTACCTTGCAGTTAATATGGGCAGTTTTTTTTTTTTTGTATATTAATGTTCTATAGGACGTAGATTCTACAAGCTCATTTCAGGATAGATTTCGATATGATCTTATCGATGTTCTCCTTGTAAGAATGTATATCTAACAAAAGCTAACATATTAATTAAATTTGTAGCTAACGAAACCTTTAAATTCATCGCCGCAGTAACAAGCACTAGCCATTGGATTCTATCGTGCCATAAATAACAGTATCGTAAAGCCGGGAGAGTTTGCACGGTAGGAGAGATAGGGCAGGTCCTGAAAAGACGGAAAGGAATTGGACTGGCGTGTTGCGAATGAAAGACAAGTGAATATGTTATTGGCAGGCACGTCAATTAAATTCCTGTGTTGATAGAAGGTGGTTGCTGAAACTTATCATTAATTTTGTGCATCTACAACACAAGTTAATTGCTTGAATTTTCACAAGCGTTGTGTATATTTTCAATGTTTTACTGTAAAATAATTATAAATCGAGTTCTTTGTTAGAACTAGCGTTGTACTCAGTTTGCGGTCATTCTGTAAATTTACACTCAAGGTATGTGGAGCGTAATCTCTACTCCCTAATGAGGAAAGTTAGGTCAAGCGTGAAGTAGGAGAGTTTACGCAGTTCATTCATTTAATACAATGAGAGGAGAGTTTGCGCAATGTTATGTATAAATCAGAGCTGGATTGCGGTGTCATTTTTGGTTCTGGCCCACTACTTGACGGAGGAAGTGTATGAAGTACATATTATTTTTCTCTGTCCACTTACGATTGTATTAGTAAAGTTTATAAACACTGCCACGAGTAAAAAATGTAGCATTTAATGGGAATATTCAGGCAGCTTGAGCTGATTGCTTCTGGTAATACAACAGTTTATAATGTTTTGGATAGCAGCAAGTAGTTTCTATTTGGCTCGTACTATAGTATGCTATTTTATTCTTATGCGCAGTCTCTTCTTCTACCCATATGCGCAATCTTACCTACCCTAGTACGAGAGTTTGCACAAATTAAGGGGTTTGAAAAATCATTATCATTCAGCATACACTGACTTATATTAAAGATTACAAAAATATAATTGTGTCTAAGATACTACAAAATATATTGTGTAATTTTTAGACGCTTCCGAAAAAAAAATTGTCCTTGAATTGTGTGCAATCAATACGCTTTGCGAATACGTGCATTCAATACCACAGAACAAAATAGTTTTGAAATACGGAAGTAGGCAAGTGAATTAAAGTATTTTGAATCAACACTAGATTCCACGAATTTAAGAAAAATGGAATTTAAAATAAGATCGTTAAAATATTAGTGATCATGATGGTACATACCGTAGAGCCTATTCCGCAGTACACTGAGGGATGGTGTAACGGGATACTACTGTATTTATTAAGGAGAAACGTTTGTGTAAGAGATTACGTTCTTCATTAAAACAAGTGAGGTGGAGCCCAGTCGGTGGACTGTGCATATAAGCTAACGCCAGGGTTTGGTAGCGAGCATCGTATTTATCTGATCAATATTCCGTTGAAGAAAAGTGCGGTGAGACCTTTCCAACTACGGCTCAACAACCTTCCTAGACTTAGTAGTTCCAAAGTTGACCCCCCCCCCCCCCGAAACTCGGGAACCGCCCCTCCGATCGAGATAAATTATATAGTTTAGAGCTAGTCTTGCGGAGACGTTTCCAACGACATTTCAACCATCTTCCTAGTCCTTGTAGTTCCAATGATATATATTGCCCCTATATTTGGCACATTGTGAACGTCTAATGGGTGAGCATCAAATGGATCTCTGCGAAAGCTATACATTTAGTGAGCATTTCTTTCTAATTATGCACAAACAACAAATTTCATTGGTCAATTTTGAACTTTTAGTAATAAGAGTGACAAATTACCATACGGTTTGATGTCGTTAAAAGAAATCCTTGGTGGCAAGAGGAAACGTTTGCATGGGTCTGTAAAAGCGTGTGCATCGGATGCCGGATGACGAGTAGGCAGAATTACATTATACTTTGAAACCTGAATAGTTAGTGGGACTGACAAATAAGATCATAATTTTGAATCCGCCGCAGACAGGGGAAGATTTTACAAACTGTGCCTGCCGTAACAGCACAGGACTTCAAGGACGTCCATATCATGTCCTAGAAAATACATTTTGTCCATGGACATACTAGACATTAGACGGACGTCCAATGGACGTACAGAAAAAAGAAGTCCCGAAGAAGGATTTCATGAACGCCCAACCTATGTGTATATATATAGCATGTACAGAAATTGGGCTTAATTGTGAGGCAGAAAATGAATCCGCATTCCAGAACGTTTAACGAAAGCTATACTTTAAGTGAGCATTTAATTTGAAATATACACAAATCTAATTGGACAATGGTGTGCCCGAGAGGCCGGATGGACGTCATATCATACCTTAGAAAATCCATTTTATTAAGATGGATATACTGGACATGAGATGGACGTCCAGTGCATGCATGACATGTCCAGAAATTGGATGTCTCGAAGAGGGCGATTATGAATATCACGGAGACGTATATTTTGGACGTCCAATGGATATCTAAGAAATGGATTCTACGTGAAGAACATTGTTGACGTCCATTGGATGTCAAAGAAATAGATATCTCGAATACAGACATTGTAGATGTCCATGTGAAGGAAATTGTAGACATCTTGTGGATAGCCAATCGATGTACAATTGTGTTAGATAGTGTGAACGTCCAATGGATGTTCATAACATGAATGTTCCTAAGACGGACGTTGTGGATGTGCAATGGATGTCCAGAAATTGGGCTTCTTGTGAAGCAGAAAACGGACTTGTACTGCAGGATGTTCATCGAAATAAATATATTAAGTGAGTACCTTCGAAACATGTCCACACCTAATTTGACAATGTTAAATTTGAATTTATTTATTATCATTAAATATATCAAGCTCAGGCCGGGATAGGGTGGGTAAGAGGATTTTGAAAGATAGTAGGTCAGGGCCTGGTTTGTTAGCATCATCCAGTCATTAGCCTGGTGTGTCTGAAGAAAAGCTCTGGAAAAACGTAAGTTAGAATGGGCGGCCGCGAGTATCGAACTTAAGACTTTCCAATTGTACACTGGGACAGAGTTGAAATTCCTGTACGTTTGATGTAGATGAAAAAACTAATTTGGTGCAGAGACGAAATGTTTGAGCGGGACTGGCAGAGCATATATTCGAGTAAGTACTATATTTCTCATGACTTTGGAAGAAAAATATTTTTCTCTTAAAATAAGCACAAAAAATGACCTTATTTTAAAATAGGCGCTTAAACCCAAAATAGGTATTTATAGGCGCTACAAAACTTAGTAATTCGTATGTATTGCACATGATCAGAACATATCCATTAAAAGCCTACAATTCAGTTCACAGGAACAAAATAGGCAAAATAGGCGCATCCTAGCTTTAGTTGTTATGAGGTAATAATTTCTTGATTCTGAAGCAGAGACAGCAATAGGTGGCTTCATCAATCTGGGGTGGCTGATTAGTTCATGTATTTTGCTATGAAAGAGAAAAATCAAAGAATAATCAAATCACTGTATTTTATCACGATACTAAAGAAAAACGACACTTCCTTTCTCCCCGTAGCAGGAACTCGATTACGCGTCCACTCTGTCCACTTTATCCACTGACTATCCAGTTTACAAAGAACATTGTAACTTTGACTCTACTCAGCATCAGATGCGAGGGACAAATTTAGGGTTTGGGTCCAGGGAATCTTATCTCACCGAAATTAAAACATGTTTTTGCTACAATATCTCTTTTCAAACGAGACCTGTAGTGGCTTATGCCATATGGTAGAATTGGGCCTGTTAGTCTTACATCTTGTGTTATATTCTTTGTATCTTAATTGCTTTTTCGTCTGTTATTTGTTATTATGCATGTTCAATCGCGGGCGTGATTGTTGGTGATCTCTTCTCGTTTCGGATTATTGTTATTCGATGCTCATCTATCTTTTTGTAGTTTCGTCGGTAAACAAGCCGTCGTCAAGATGTTTGTACCCATATGTTACGGTATTATGGTCTCGGTACTGAAGCTATATATATGAATACTTCTTCTCTATTCTTGTGTAAAATTATAGGAAGTTGTGTACCGAGTACGAGACAACATACGTCTTATTGTATATCACATAGGTATCGGAAGACCTGTAACTCGAGGATAGTTACATATGTTTTGTAATTCAAGAATGATCATCCTTACTTCTATGCACTCATACGTATTCAACAATAAATACATTTAATCTATCATTGGGTAATCTGCGTATGTTTGAAGGCTATTCAGTATCAGCATAATATACATATACATATATTGAAAACATAGCAGATTGGTGGCGCAAGTCGGTTTTGGTTTTTTGTAAATTTATGTGCCTTAGCTGATTTCTTGTGAGTTTTGTGGATCTTGTGTTTGTAAAACGATATTTTTAATTCAAAGTGATATGGCTACAAATCTATCCTTAGAAAAGTTCGACCCTGCGGTAATGGACATCAGTGTATATCTAGAGCAATTTGAAACTTATTGTGATGCCTACAACATCAAGGCTGAAAGAAGGGTATCTCTCTTTTTAGCGAATATCAGCCATGAGCTTTTCGCTACGTTGAAAGATCTTTGGACTCCTGAACGATTACAAGAGCAGTCATTTGACAGAATTCAAAATGCTTTGAAACAACATTTCAGTTACAAGCGTAATATTGTAGTAGAGCGATACCCCATTCATACCATTCACCAAAGCGAATTCCAAACAACAGCTGATTTTTTTAGAGTTTTGCGTAGACAAGTTACAAAATGTGACTTCGGTGCAAGTGCAGATAATATGCTGCGAGACAAACTTGAGACAAATGTCAGGAGGAAGTTATTGACCAATGAAAAACTAACGCTACGAAGTGCCATTGACATCATAAACTTTGAAGAACAGGTGGAGAAGGACACTACATTTTTTCACAGGTTACGTCCTAGTAAACAAGAGATGACAAGGATGGATCACATTTCACAAGTCAATCCAGTGAAAGAGAACAAAGTAAAACTCAAATCAAGCAAAAACCGTTGCGGAGCGACACATACAGATGAAAATAGCTACATAAACTGTTTCGCGCGGAAATTAACTTGTAAAAAAATGCGGAAAAAATGACCATATAAGGCGTATCTGCCAAGCAAAATTGACATCTACTCCTGATTCACAAACTGTTGCACAGACCGAAGCTTCCGAAGAACTGATACCTTATATGGAATTATGTGAAGAACCTCAACTAGTACAAGGTTCATCTTCTGAAGAGAAATTTAGGTCAGCTAGATTTCTAAACGATATTTTCACGTTTGGTGGTTCTATACAGGGAGATGATACAGAAGGCATATCGAAAATAGTGCCTTTGATCGAAGTAAGCATCAGTCATAAGATATATAAGTGTATGCCTAATACTACATTTGGAAAATATCTCATATCGATTAATCAGCTTATGCAGTGGGGAGATATATCTACTTTGAAGCTACAGAAGGATACGTTAAAATTGTTAAACGGTACTGATTTACATCTTATAGGATCAATAGAGTTACCGGTAGTTTGGAAGTCACAGATGGTAAGGTTGGAATTTCTCATTACATTGGGAGACTTGTCATATATATATTCATAGGATTGCATGGGCTGAACATATTATTTCCAGGATGGTCTTTCTTAGACACGAATAGTAATTCAGTTAATCTAGCAGAAAAGGAGACAAATAGAATTGAAAAGACACTCGAAACACTTAGTAATCAGTGGAAAACATGGATTTCGAATAATCAGAACATTCAAGTTCAACTGATAGAAACATTGAAACAGATGTCGTTTAGCCTACAAGCATTAAGTGATAGGTTAACGAATGAGTCTCTAGACAAAGGAGATGAACAGAAAGATATGTACAAAAAGACGTCACTGCAACTGATGCTGATATGATATATGATTCTCAACGAAATTTTGGAGCTTCTGGTACAAGAAGTAGGAAAAAGTCTGCTGATACGTATGAAACTTAGGGTAGTTCTTCTACTAAAAGAGATCAGATTCGAACTGGGAAACAAAAAGAGGAAGTAGTTGGTAAAGTACCTTCTACTGAAGTAAATATCTTGGATCAGTAGTCAAGGTTTGATTCACAAGATATCTCCTAATTTTCAGTTCCAACTACAAAATTTAGTGGAAACTTCAAGAAGCAAAAGATTTGCTGGGAAATACCTAAAAGGCAGCCTACTCTGTAATACTTTGCTGTACATCAGTAATTGGCTAAGTTTAAGCTAGCAAAAGCACAAAAATATACTAACACATTTTAAAAGCTGCTTCTACATGAAATAAAATAAAACTTTTATTTATAAAACAATAAACAAGAGAAAACAGTTTATTTTATATTTTAACAACTTGCAGGTTCATGCATGTATTTTATTTTCTGCAAGTATTATTTTCTTTGTTTACTATCGTTGCGTAGCAAATAGTTTTATAGATGTGATTTTCTCATTGGTACTTTTGTGAGCCAATCTAGTATTGGGTCACAAAAGTACACTGTGTTTGTAAAGGCTGCTCTCTCATTGAACTGATATGACTCACCTGGGGGCCGATTCCCAAATAGACGTTAGCTTGATCACGCGTACGATTCTCTAGCGTTGGAAGAGGTCGCGAGGTTAGCAAAAATTGTATTCCTGACACATCACGTCTTGGCGCTGGTGCTCGCTAGGTTAAAATATTCAATCATTATAACTTGTGTAAAGGCTATAACTTTTCAGCCAATCAGATTGCGAGATTCCGGTCTGATTTCAATTATCGATTGATCGAACGTTTTAAAAAATCGATCAGCGAAATCAAAGTTGAAGGCAATGACCTTAGAACTCGAAAAGAAAATAACAAACAAACGAGTTATAAAGTTACAGATGAACAAAATAAAAAAAAATGATTGAATTTACGAAAAACAATCCATATTTGATTGCTGGAACACCTTCAATCAGAAAGAAAGGTGAAGAGAACTTGTGACATGAATTGACGAAACTTTTAAAATCTGGAATTCCGCCATGATTTTCAGTTTTGGGGGTGTAAATTCAAAATTGGGAGTGTATAAATGGAGTTTTGCACGGATGAGGGGATGTTGTCAAGAATTTTGAGGAAGACACCCCCACAGGGGGGTCTGGCGGAATCAGTTCTAAATTGCACGGGCAGTGGTTGTAAGTCTGAAAGCATTGGAGAAAAGTAACTCCTTAGGTTGTATTTTCCGGCTATAATTTACTTTATCTACGCCAGCTACTGTGTCATATGTACGCTCTATACTGCGCATTCCCATGTAAATAATTATCACAGACATTATAATTACACATACACACAGCGACAGCCAGTAATCCAAAATTTGTTACGAAAAGCGATGTGACATTGTTAATTCTTTAAATACGTTTTTGAGTTGCTCAGTTCCAGCTGCTAACTATTCTGATTGAGATTTTCCCTCACCTTCTGGCTTCCTTTTAATCCCTGTTTCGGCCCGAGCCTTAGATGGAAGACCATAAATAAACTTCAGATGTTTTTGAATTCACCAGTTATATACGACGGCAGACGGACTAATATCATTACGTCATGTTATGAAGGACAAGCATTTTGATACAATAATCACGGACAGTATGTCTAGAGAGCGAAGACGGGTTAGAATAAGTCAAGTTAGACAATATATTTTATTATAAACAATGCATATTACCTTTTAAAAAAAGGTGATCAGGTTTTAGCTCTCCCTTCAACACTCACACCATGTGCTTGTCCTGAACGCGGATGCATCTAAATAGGCCCTGGGTCTTTTCGCTCTTTCACCCATATTTTACATCTGCATTACTCGAAACTGTTATGCAGGCCGAGCGGTCAGCGGCTGTAGGCAATCGGCTCGAAGGTCCCGGGTTCGAGTCCCGGAAGGGGCATGAGTGTGGATTTTAACAGCTTAAGGCGAATCGTGACGGGCCGAAGTCCAAAGTTACTAGACATAACAAAATAAAGTTTAATTTTTATTTTCTAAACTGTGAGTTTCAACACTTCTATACATGTTGGAAATATATATATATTCAGCGTGGGAGCAGTAGGCCAACTCCTCCCTTTGGCGAGAGGCCTCATCCAGTAGTGGATTGAATATGGCTGTGATTTATATATATATATAAAGTTTCGGCTAATGCAATTGTAATATGAGTGACAGATCGGAAAAACTAAAGTCTATTATGAAACCGCTTTCAGAACAAGCAGATAGTGTGAGTGTTAAAGGCAGAGCTGAATTTTATTTATGGTCTTTAGGCATCTAAGGCTCGTGCCGGGATTGGGAGGCAAAGGAAACGGTTGTTGAGGAAAAAAGTTTGAAAAAGCTCAGTTATCATGGTGGACCGCTGGAATCGAACAATTCAAAAGCGTAGACCCCCCATATTTAATGAATTAATAATGACACATGGCTTTTCACAACAATTTTTGGATTATTGGTTGTCGGTGTGTTTGTGTAAAGATGTGTCTGTGATAATGCAAATTGTAAATGTATGTAGAAATGCAAACTGTGTTTTGATATGAACGAAGTCATGTGATTCATGACAAATAGGCGAAAATAATAAATATGAACATATTCGCCGTCTAACCGGAAAACTAACAAGGTGGAGACACACCGATGGCTCGACTACCTAATACCATGAGAATGTATTTATTTTCTTTAAAAAAAACGAAGCACCCAAGGGTTATAATTAACCATTAATTACACTAATAATTTTCTTTCATCTTTTCTGGATAGTAATATTCAAGAGACAAACTCAAGAAGACACTTTCACTAGTGACGGGTGTAGAATACTGTGTCCTCTACGCATATAGTCCAAATGAATTAAGCAAAACTCCCGACTTCTGTGTGTTCAAATGCACTTTTGTAAAGTGTAACGAACCTTAATGAAGCAGAAATTAAGTTTACGCTATTACTGTAAAGAAGTCTTCTATAATATACACAAGGATTATAAAACTGACGAGATCCTATGTGTTCTCAATACCCAAATATAGCCTACTATATGCTCACAGAGTACAAGGATACTTTACTAACTAAACACGTTTTTTAAAAATATATTTATGTACTACTTAAGAAAATGTGAATTTATTGGCAAAACTTATCTAATCGACAGTCGACATATTTCTTCTAAAATGAGTATAGGTTTATATAATATGAACGTGAACAATTATCATGTGAGCATAAAAAATTATGTAATCATATTACGTTTCTATTCTATGAACACGGACATAAATTCATTTTGGGGCGCGTGTGAAGTTATATTAACGTCTTTCATCCTAAAGTTCCAAATGAAGTAGCATCGTCCTCAGCAGCACTGTTTTTTTTAGAAATCACACAACACAATATTCGCATGTAATTAACAAATATAGAGAATTACGACAGAGGGTAGTGGTAATTACCAAACTGAGAAAAGCGTAGTTTCAATAGGATTGTCGATACATGCTAAAGGAAGGCCCACTAATGAAAGTGTATTTTAAGCAGGTCTCCTGTCATATTACAAGTAGTATCCGGAAAATTTAAAAAAATAAATATATAGTTAATTAACAGTTACTTACGGCTCTTGTATTTCCTTCATCCTTCGTCCTCTTAAGGGGCATTTTATTATATTTTTATCCAATGTTCATACTATATCTTCTCCAAGCATTGATTAATGATTAGTACTTTGCGGCCATTTTTTTCGTTAACGACTGATCAACTCTCTCGCTTCCTACCTCACGCTCAAAACGAAGACGTTAGACGCTCGCAAGCTATCGCCTAAAATGTTAACGAACGGTCAGGAATATAAATCAAAGCGTCGTTAACGCTTCTGTCTAACATAACGTCTGTTCGGAATCGGCCCCCAGGACTGATAGTTCACCAGTGAACTAGTTCTATTTTGCTGGACTAGTATTATACATTGAACTGAAATTACTTATCTGGATTGATCTCATGCAGTGAGCTGAAAATACTTGCTTGGAATGCATTTTTTTTATCCGTTTTAAACTTGATTGAGCTTTCACAGTTGAACTTTTTCGAAGTAAAGGGAAATTGTTGAGGCAAGCAAGTTCTTTTCTTGGAAATCCCCGGAGAATGCCGTATGGCAGAATTGGGCCTGTTAGTCTTACATCTTGTGTTTATATTCTTTGTATCTTAATTGCTTTTTCATAAGTTCTTTGTTATTAGTACATGTTCAATCGCGGTTGTGATTGTTGGTGATCTCTTCCCCATTCGGATTATTATTATTCGATGTCCATCTATCTTTCTGTAGTTTTGTCGGTAAACAAGCTGTCGTCAAGATGTTTGTACACATACGTTACGGTATTATGGTCTCGGTACTGAAGCTTATTAACTGTCGATGCGATATATATGAATACATCTTATCATCAGTCTATTCTTGTGTAAAAATATAGGAAGTTGTGTACCGAGTACGAGACAACATACGTCTTATTGTATATCACGTAGGTATCGGAAGACATGTAACTCGAGGATAGTTACATATGTTTTGTAATTCAAGGATAATCTTCCTTACTTCTATGCATACTCATACGTATTCAAGATTCAACAATACATACATTTAATCTATCTTTTGGTAATCAGCGTATGTTTGAAGGCTATTTAGTATCAGCATAATATACATATATTGAAAATATAGCAGCTTACAATGGGGGACTAAAGTCTTACGTCAGATCCGGTAGGTCGCCATGGTAACTCGCCATGTTACAGTCTAAACAAACGAGTATTTAGCAGTAGGTTTTGTAGTGTTCGGTAATGAATAATTCGTTATAGTTTTGTGCTTTGTGCTAATTTGTCATAAAGGGACATGTGTTTCTTTTTTTCTGTTTCCAAAGGACTCAAACTAGAAAAGGAAATGGAAGGAGCCAATTACGTAAGTAAACAAATTTCACACAATGCAATTGAACGCAATTGTTAATACGTTGATATTATTATCAGGATAATTCATCGTTGATTGCTGAGTTCTTGATTTAAAGAAGGTGATAATTATATCTAAGAAGCTTAAACTGAAGTTGCTAATTTGGCTATAGTTAAGGAAACACTCAAGAAGAAAAATACGAGTGCTCAAACGAAACCCTTGTACCCTATGTACAGCTGCGCAAATAGGTTAAGCATACAAGGTATAGAATAAATCAAGTTTTCAAAAGGTAATAGTACCTTTGTATGTGTTTCATAAGAACATAAATTACGGTAATAAAAATTAGCTACTCGCCTCAAATTATTATATTATGGAGTTGGAGTTTCTGGTCTCCCGCCAGGTGCTTCCCCAGGTGGTGGATAGGGAAATGGCGACCAAATACGATGGGTACAGGAAATATTCCGGGGAGAACCAAAATCAGTTAGTAGAAGAATCTACAGAGGCTACGGTAAGATAACCCCGAACAAAAATATCATGGTGAGGGGAAGCAGCATCACCATTACCACTCTGAGGATAAAGATGAATGACATCGGCAAGGCTTAGGGATGACTAGAGGACGACATCTTGCATGCCTACCTTTACTGCGAGGTCGTAGAGCTGACCACTCTACACCGCTAAAACATGTCAAGAAATAATAACAGATGGTTCATGGATTCTCCTGGGGCAAAATACTTCGGAGGCAAACTAGTCTTTCATTCGGATCTCCGGGCGGGGACTGCTTCAGGGGGCTCCAAGAACAGGATTAAGAAAGTCCTTAGAACAGGAACGTGGAACGTACGAACACTATACCAAACGGGCGCTCTTCAGGCGGAGGCACGCGAGACCGAGAAGTACGAGCTAGACATATTAGCGATACAAGAAGTTCGGTGGGAGGGTCAAGATAGCATCCCACAGGGCAAGTACATTTTCTATTCCGGGGGAACAGTCTCACGATTTTCGAACAGGAATTCTCATTAAGAACAGTATCCTTCAGGCGATTCAGAATATAGAGTTCGTAAACAAAAGACTATCATACGTTAAGATACGAACTCGATGAGGCAACACGGTTTTATTGAACGTCTATGCTCCGACCGAGGTGGCTACTGATAACGACAAATATATATTCTACGATGAGCTAGAAAGACTGTTCAACCGAATGCCGAAGTATAATTCGATAATTGTGTTGGGTGATTTCAATGCAAAGGTAGGGAGGGAAATAATATAGACCTACTATAGGCAAATACAGCTTTCACAAAAGACCAACAACAATGGAGAAAGACATGACTTTCGAAAAACCAACTAGTAAAGAGCACGTACTTTGAACACAAAGACACACACAAAAACACATATGTATCTCCGGACGGCAAATATCTCAAACAGATCGATCACGTATAAGTAGATAGACGAAGACACACCAACATAATGGATGTTAGGTCGTACAGAGAAGCGGAAGGTGACACCGACCATCAATTAGTAATCACAAAGGTAAGGGAAAAGTAATGCATCGCGAACAGAAAAAGTAAGGTGACAAAACAACTGAAAATCGAAGTTAAACGATTAAATAATCCGAGCATAAAAGCAGATTACGAACTGGAACTCTCAAACAGGCTCGAAATCCTAGCCGACTCGAGTAATAATAATGATTATATTAATAATGAAATTAATGTAAGTAAGATGTAGGAGGCAATTCGTGAAACAATTAAGAGCTCAGCGAAGGAAGGTGTAGGTGAGAAGAAACATCAAAAAAACAAAACTTAGTTTGATGAAGAATGCCTTAAGCTTCATGAGGAACGAAAACAAGAAAGGCAACGATGGCTAATTAATAAAAGCGAAGCAAATACCAACCACTACAGTAACGCGAAATGAAACGCTACGCTCGGGTTGAGAAACAAAAAGCGAGAATATCCGACGCAGAAGATTCAGGAGAAAGTGGAAAACGAGAAGACAAATAACATACGAGATCTATACAATGGGGTAAACTCGTTAAGAAAAGGTTACCAGCCGAGATTAGAAATGAACATAGAGATCTTCAGGCAAATCCGACTAAGATTGTCGATGTGTGGAAAAGTTACTTCGACAAACTTCTTTATGTACACAACGGGGAACAAACAGAGGAATTTGAAATCTATACCGCAGAGTCGTGGACTCCCGAACTTAGCGCGATCGAGATCGAAATGTCGGTAAATAAACTGAAATGTTTCGAGTCGCCAGGAATATACAATATTCCAGCGGAATTAATTAAAGCAGGAGGAACGGCACTGATCAAGGAAATACATAAATTGATACGTACTGTATGAAGAAAGGACGAGCTCCCAAATGAATGGAAAACCTCAATAATAGTTCCGATTTATAAAAAGGCTATATGACCAAATCAGACCATAATAATTACCGCGGAATCTCGTTACTTACAACCTGTTACAAAATATTAAGTAATATTCTGTTAACACGCCTACGTATATACGTAGATGAAATAATTGGAGATCACCAATGTGGATTTAGAAGAAATAGATCCACGTTGGACCAGACTTTCGCCTTGAAACAAATTTTGGAGAAGAAATGGGAATACAATGGAACGGTTCACCAGCTATTCATTGATTTTAAGAAATCATATGATTCTGTCAAAAGGGAAAAGTTATACAGTATCTTGATACGATTTGGAATTCCGCAAAAATTGGTTCAACTAGTGAAGATGTGTCTCAGCGACCCCATAAGCAGAGTACGGATAGGGAATAATATGTCAGATAGTTTCAAGATTCGCAATGGATTGAAAGAAGGCGATGCCTTGTCACCACTACTGTTTAACTTTGCTTTAGAATATGCGATTTTAAAAATTAAAGGGGACAAAAAGGAACTATCATTGAATGGTTTGAATCAACTGTTCGTATACGCGGATGATGTAAATTTATTAGGTGACGATATAGATGCACCACAAAGCAACACCGATGACTTAGTAGATGCATGTAATGAGATAGGTCTACAGGTAAACATAGATAAAACAAAATACATGATAACAAGCCGAAACACAGGGAATGAAGGAAATAAAAACATAAAAATTAGGGACGAGGTCATAGAGGAAGCAAACAAATTTAAATACTTGGGAGCATACGTAATAAGCAAAAATGAGGTCACGGAAGAAATAAAAAGTCACTTAGTATCGGAGAACGCGTGTTTCTATTCAATCCAAAAATTTCTAACATCCGATTAATATCACGGAAATTGAAATTGAAAATATACAGAACGGTTATTCTGCCGGTAATACTTTACGGTTGCAAAAGTTAGAGTACGATCCTAGCAGATGAACATAAATTACGTGCGTTTGAAAATAAGGTTTTGAGAAAGATATACGGGTTGAAACGGGACGAGATGAATGGAGAGTGGAGGGGACTGCATAAAGAAGAACTCCACGGACTGTACGATTCACCAGATGTTATAAAAATAATGAAATCGTGGCGACTAAGGTGGGCAGTCTATGTAGCTTGGATAGGGGGAAAACGAATATTCTATTCTATTCTAGTTGGAAGGCCGGAAGGAAGGAGAGCATTGGGAAGACCGAGACGTCGTTGGGAGGACAATATTAGAAGAGATCTTCGAGAAGTTGGTGTTCGTGATGAAAACTGGCTTGATATTGCCCATGATAGAATCCAATGGCGAACGTTTGTTACTGCTGCTCGGTCTCACTTTTTGCATTGGTATTTTTGAATGATTTGCTTACAGTGATAATAAAAAATTAACAAAATAAATGTTCATTGAAAACTCTCCGAAATCGTTAAAAAGATTCAAATTCGCGAAAACTCTGGATGATATGTAATATCTGCACGATATCAGATATCAGAAGGTTAGAGTTTTATTTTAGAAAATTCGAAACTGTTAGAAAATTCGTTTTTAATAATAATAATAATAATCTTCATCATTAAAAGAATTGAAAGGTCTCTATATTTGTCAATAAATTTAGCTTCATATTTAACCTCTATATTATCACGGATTCAACTACATTGGTCTTACCATTCAATCCATGTTATTTTACCCAGCGGTATTGTGCTGCTACTCAACATGTTACTACTATATTACGTTCCGGAACTGGATCGTAAGTTCCTATAAAAGAACAGTGACAATACGTGATTTTTGTATCGTGAGGTGAAGCAAACCTGTAGAGAAAGAAGGTGGTGGTGAACTGTGGAAAACAAGTGGAAGAGAGGCGTTGGAAGAGAGACCTCTCGAAATGGAATGGGAGATGGACAAGAAACGAATTTAATCACGTGACCTTAGTGGAGGCAAGCAGAGATCACGAAACATGGGTCGAGTAGAAAAGCAGAAAAAAGGAAGAAAAGAGAAAGGGAAGGAAGAATTACTGTAATTACGATTTGAAATACCTCTGGACGAACATTTCAGTCATGGTTGCATTATTAGCTGTCTGCGATCAAATCGCAATCTGTATGGAAGTCGGTCTACTTTATTGCATCAGATTTCAAACCGAAAATGAAAGCTGCTACATGATATTACCTTCCCCATTATCTTTTAAGTCAATAATGGCTAGTAATTGTGACTTTACAAAAATCAGTTTTGATTGGAAATATATTAAAAATTTGACTCGGAAATATCATAAAAATATATATGTAAAAAAAAAAAAAAAAGCGATTGGGATATGTTTTACTTAAAATCAAAATATGTTGAATTTAAATCTAGGTTATGAATGGTAATGGCCAATATTTTTGTTTTTCATTTTCAAGGAACACAATGATTTATTACAAAAAACCGTCATTGTCAGATTACTATAGTGATTTACATAGCTTACTGTCAGTTGAGTTTCACTGAGATCGAGAGGGGCAACCCATACCCGCATCTTCGGACTTTTCAGAAACTTCTCTCGGTGGCACTGAACGAACACAATAATCGTTCTAACCATGTTCACAACATTCAGTTTAGCTCCCATCCGAACACACACAGGAAAAAAATAACTGTATACATTTAACTAAATTCAAACACGAGTAGAGCTCCAACATGACTACCACTTTTGCGTGTTACACTTCAGAGGTCCGATATTCCGGTTTAACACAGATTCTGTATTACAGTTTCAACACAGAACCGATATTAAACGGTTTTAAATCCGGTGTGATGTTGATGTTGATGTTTTCTGTGTAAATCCAACATAATTCAAGTACCGTACTGCAAAATTACTTGGATTAAAAGAGCACTGAGTTAAATATGACCGTATTACATAAAGACCAGAGAAAGTGACAAATGTAGGCCCTACTTTTTTCGTACATCATTGGAAAATATGTATATTGTACACTCCACATTCAACAATAGACTTTTATTTTAATACAGTTTTACTAACTTATTTATGATTTCCGATCCTGTCGGTTCTATAAACTGTTAAGTTTTTCAAGTCCACAAACACACATGTCCCAGCCGGATACGAAATTAGACTGTTCTGTACACTGGTCTGACAACTTACGTTAGAGGAGCTCTCGATCGCTGCAGCCGATTTTTAACATTAGATGCTTCACAAATATTTCCAGAAAAAAGTAGCCAAATCGCAATGTACAAATCCGTTACGAAATTCTTATTAGCGACCATATTGCGTCCCTGTTAGCCGCTTACACACTTATCTCATTCCAATACTTTTTTCTGTACAATATTTATTTATGCTAATTAGGGAAAACCTTCCTTGCATATGCAGAATATACAAGTCATTACGAAATCCGCACAAAAGAGCATAATTAGTCGATATAATAGCACAACACTGAATATAACCGCAACAATATGATTGATATGTCTACGCGGTTTTTAATAATATACTCCACCCGTGGGATGGAAATTAAGTGTAGTTACCACCCGTGGGATGTTAAAACTCAGCAAAACTGAGTAACACAGGGCAAAATAATTAAGTTGACACGGATGTTTTTGCTATACACAATATTCACACACCATAGTGTGATGTTCCTGCATACACAAAGGGTGAAATGTTTCCAAAATTTCATAAAAAGCACCAACACACGCAAGAAAACCGTGAAGAAATTATTTACATACATTTCACACACACACAATTATCAGACCTCTACGCAACAGGAAAACCCTCGAAATCTTCAGCTCAAATCTCTTAACATTGCAACATTACCTATCACCCGCCCCTCAATAGGAGATAATTTTGTTATATCTGCATTCAGCACTCAGTGTTTGAGTACATTGATTTCAAGATTAATTCGAATCACAAAGATTAGGTTATTAGGTAAATATTATATATTCAGAAAACAAACAAGTGAAACAAAATGGAAATGGAAACAGAAACTTGTCATTAAAAAGTATGGGATTACATGAATACGCGACTTAAATGTTATTTATTCCGTATTTTTTTTCTTGGGTGTTTTCAGTACTATTTAAATTTATAAATTACTATTGTAATACCACTGAGCATCATCGCTTAATACACTAGTTCTATAAAAAAACATTTACAACGAGCATTACATTACATGGATGTTTTAACGTGGTTTCTCGCCCTGGATATTGTTACGAATCTTATTTGTCTTTGGTCTCTTGTGTGTCAATATGACGACCGTAGAGTTGACTTTTAAAATACTTGTGTAGTTCACACACGATGCTGGGTGGCCTTTTTGTGGTACTTTATAAGACTGAATGAAGCTTGAATGCAATTGAACATAATAGAGCTTTGTGAATAGGAATGACCCAATTCCATCCGAACATAATGGATAAACTCGTTCTTAGACGCAAGCTGACTCTGAGAGAAGCTGAAGATATTTGGGACGAACTTTGATTTCGTTTTTAATGAAGGATTTGACGAACAATTGCAGAGAATTCTGATTAGTTACAAGTTTAAACCTTCTTTTAGATTTAGTCTGAGGATAAGCTCTTGATAAACACAAGTCACAAAGGAAAGACCTCGTGTAATCTTAAATAAATTAAACAAATAGTATTATTATCACTGCCTGGTAAGATTTGTAACATTTGACGTTAGTAAATTCGCCTCTGAAATGGGGGATGATATACAACAAACAATGCAGCATCTACATCATGATAATCTTGACTTGTTATTGGTAGTTTTACTATAATAACTATCTAACTATAATTATCATAACAACTATATAAAATAACAAAATGAAATTTAGTTAACAATGTTTCAAACAAAGAAACATTTTGAACCTTGAGTTAGGAATTCGTAAAATAAGGAAGAAGAAAAATCTATATAAGAAGAATGGAACAATAATATTGAAGTGAAATGTAAAAATATATCAAATTTTGTCTGCTTATAGACAAATTAGTGACAGTAACTGTATGTTACGAAAAATAATAATATGTAAAGTATTATTATAACATATATTGAGATATAAACCATATATGCAATAAGTTTATTTAATCAAATTAAAAAGAAAAATTCCACAAATCTTTGAAATTTGTTTATATTGTTGAACATAAGTATTAAACATTGTTATTCTCTATATGAGAAATATGATACTCTCAACCCTAATAGATTATCAATGTACAGAGATATTAATAATTCATATATTTGTTCTTATTGCGATTTTATTGAAGATATAAAGCTTTTGCTTTATTGAGCTATAAATAATGGATAAAGTTCTATTAGAGATGAATAATCCCTCAACTCAAGTTCTAAATGAAGGAAATTCAGACTTTACTAACGATAAAGTTTCACTTAGAGCTCATTTATCAAAGGATAGCCTTAGTGAAACGTTACTAACGGGATACAGGCTTAGGGCACGAATAATTGATAGTGGACCGACTCAGATGGTAACCCGCGAGTAATGAAGAATAGACAACTTAAAATAGTAGAAAGGTCTTGCAGATCGCTAGTTCATGTATCAGCAAATTTGACTAGTTTAATTAACGAAATAAAACGGAAGTCACTTAGGCAATAGACCTTTTTGAATGATGATGCAAATCATGACATGACACTACAGTTGTCAGTTCGAGCTCAGGAGTGTAATGAAAATAAAGTAACTTCGCAACGACACGAAAGGAATAACAGAAGTAGAAGCATTACGCCGCGCAAGGATGGAATCATTGACTTGTGATATAGATACTGTGATATCCAAGAATCTTAGTAAAGGAGAAACACTAATAAACAAGTTTCATAGTTTGTACAAAATAGTGATTTTGAGTGTACGTTTACTAGTAAGACAGAATCTGGCTGTATCGCCTATAAATATTATTGACTATCCGAGTAGCAAGGCTATAGAGCAATTCCACGAATATGTCATACCCAATGGTAAAAATTGAAACGTATCGTGGATTTATTTTAATTAGCGCAATCGATTCTTAGAAGGTGCAAGTTTCATAGTTACATAAAGAAATAAAAAAAAAGTCATTAGTACAACGGGGTAATTAGCTTCTGTTTTTGGGTCATTTAAAAATTCACGAAAATAGCTATAATTTTACTTCATTTTAAGAGATAATTATTCAGATAAAAATGTAGGAATTTAAAATTTAACAAGTGATAAATTAAACTTTGTTCTTTTCTATATTGATATAAACTATTGGTTTGTTTATTAGTATTCGTCATCACGTTCTGGTAAGTATTATAAAAATTGACTACATAATTATGTCAGTGCGTGATCCTCCACATATAAAAAGTACTATACACTGCAGAATACTTGATGAAAAGTAAATTGCTTTTGTATGATGTTTTAGGGTCAAATGCCGAAAAAAATGTATTTGGAACTATTCTTCTAATCACAACAGTTTTTGTGTAAATCATTGGTATGGTCAGTGCGTGACGCTATCAGATTATGATGAGTGTGCTACTTCCAATGTATTATGAAAAGTACTGTATACTACAGAATATTTAGTGAAAAGTAAAGTCCTTTCATGTGGTGCATTACAGTCAAATGCTGAACAAAAGTACTTCAAACGTTTGTCCTAATTACAATAAATTTTGTGTAAAACATTAACGAGCAATACCACGCGTCACAAACTGACATTCAGAATATACTTTTCGACTGTAATTGCGGTATCTCCGAGAGGTTCAAAAAATGCAAATCGGACATATGATATGCTTACAGAAGTACTTAGGATCACATTCTCGATGAAATAACACGTACATATTAAAAACACTATTAAAAATGTATTGAAGTTGCCGTTACGCACTAAAATTTTCACAGCCAACACTTACACTTTGATGCGGTATACATTTCCCAAACTCTCTGAAAACATGGGCCTACTTAATAGGGGAATGTTTGACCTTTTATTTTCATTAAAACAAGATCAAGTAGTAGGCAATAACAGCATATAGGAAGATAAAAAGAGCCTGACATACTGACATGATCATGCAATCGAGTTTAAAGTATAATACTTGCCAGGCCGTACATAAGACTAGACAGAAATAGGTCATTCATTTATGACACAGAAATAGGTCACAAGAAAAAAACTTGAAATGTATATATTTTTAATTTTGCATTCCAACATTTTTCGTTCTATAACTCATAATTTGAATTAGTAACATCGTAGTTTTTTTTTAACTTTTTGAATAATTCAAATTTTAGACAAATTTTGAGACAAATTTTGGAGAAGAAATGTTAATACAATGGGACGGTTCATCAGCTATTCATTGATTTTAAGAAAGCATATGATTCTATCAAAAGGGAAAAGTTATACAGTATCCTGATACGATTTGGAATTCCGAAAAATTTGGTCCAACTAGTGAAGATGTGTCTTAGTGACCCCATAAGCAGAGTACTGATAGGGAATAATATGTCAGATAGTTTCAAGATTCGCAACGGATTGAAACAAGGCGATGCCTTGTCACCGCTACTGTTTAACTTCGCGTTAGAATATGCGATTTTAAAAATTAAAGGGGACAAAAAGGGACTATCATTGAATGGTTTGAATCAACTGTTTGTATATGCGGATGATGTAGATTTAATAGGGGACGATATAGATGCACTACAAAGCAACACCGATGTCTTAGTAGAAGCGTGCGATGAGATAGGTCTACAGGTAAACATAGATAAAACAAAATACACGATAACAAGCCGAAGCACAGGGAATGAAGGAATTAAAAACATAAGAATTAGGGATGAGGTCATAGAGGAAGCAAACAAATTTAAATACTTGGCAGCATCGTAACAAATAAAAATGAGGTCACGGAAGAAATAAAAAGTCACTTAGTATCGGGGAACGCATGTTTCTATTCAGTCCAAAAACTTCTAACATCGCGATTAATATCAAGGAAATTGAAATTAAAAATATACAGAACGGTTATTCTGCCGGTAATACTTTACGGTTGAACATGAACTATTGTGAACTAAAGAAAAAATGTTTAAAAAAAAAATACTTCAAAGTATGTCTGCTTATAGACAAATTAGTGACAGTGCCTGTATATTACTCAAAATAATGATATGTATTGTATTATTACAATGTTTAATATATATTGAGATATATGCGCAACAAGTTTATTTAATTAAATTAGAAATAAATTGAACAAATTTTTGAAATGTGTTTACATGGTTTAACATAAGTATTCAACATTGTTATTCTCTATATGAGAAATATGATATTCTCAACCGTAATAGAAATATTATTGGTTCATATGTTTGTTCGTATTGCTATTTTATTGAAGCTATAAAGCTTTCGCTATATTGAGCTAAATATAATGGATAACGTTCTATTACTGATGGATAATCTCAAATCAAGTACTAAATGAAGAAAATTCAGACTTTACTAAAGATATGTTTCAGTTAGAGCTCATTTTTTAAAGGATAGCCTCAGTGAACCGTTAGGTACGTATACACTTTGTAATAAAGGATTTTGATCGCAGCGTTGTTTGTAAGTGAGATCAGTCACCACCACCACTTCATACAACCAATACCAATTAAGAAGTATTCTCGATTGGGATATAAGCTCCTGAAACTTAAAATATTTGAATGAAAGTAGTTTATTTTAAATGTTCAGTCATATGATGAAATAGGAATTTGAACACACTGAATTATTTTTATATAAAATTACCGACACCAGAAAATGTACATTTCGTAAAACTTTGATACGAATCAAGCAAAAGTTTTAAATTTGGTTGAAGATCTGAAAGACAAATGAGTATAAAATAGAGTTTATGTTAAGATACTTCCGTAGGTTTCTAATTTAGGGTCCCAATATCTGATGTACTATCATGGCCAATGTAATCGTTACATGACTTTATTATACACGATTTTTTCTCTAAGCCTAGAAGATAGGCCACCCAACTGACGTAGAGTGGGCGGTGTGTGAATCTGAGAGTGTGTGAGTGAGCGAGCAAGGGTTGGAATCTTCTTTTCTTTAACAGAAAACATTATCACATATCCTGGGTTCTCGAAAGTTTCATGATTTATTGTAGTATGTAGCAAATAATAATAATAATAAAAAAAGTGAAGCAAGTCGCATTTCAAACACTAAAACAGGAAACCTAACACAATTTTTATGTTAGTTGGGCCACTAGTTGAAGTGTACTGAAAAGTGTAATTCAAATTGTCCAATAGAAAAGATCCTTACCGAACATGGAGAAACAAAAATGAACTTTAAAGCCTATTGTTTCTTTCTTAATGAATTCCATAGAACACTAAAGTTATGCATGAAACACAAGATAAAAGGTTTGTTTTTATTAGTTCTTAAAAATAGGGCACGATGCACGATATTTATCCTTTATAATTTCTGATATTATGTTGTTATTTACATTATTTTGTGTGTGCGTGCCTATGATATTGTGTGCGTGCATGAGATAAACGTCGAAACGAGTATGCTTTCTTCCGAGCGCCGTACCTTACTTGGTAGAACGTTGGTTTCGTATTCGGGAGGTCCTCGGTTCGGTACCAGCGGCTGACTGTCCTGACTTAGGTTTTCCTCAGCCACGCCAGGCATATACTGGGATGGTACACTTCGCATAAAAAATTTGCGACAGCTAACGCCGTGCAGCTACGCAACCAAAATGGCACTTTCTTATCCCATAATCGTGTCTGGTAAACATACCTCCTCTTTCTCCTTCCTTCGTCTCGCCCATACTAAAATCAGCAAACATCATGAGCACGTTTTTTTTTCAAAATAGGCATGTATTAGTATCTATAAAATGAAAGAATAAAAGCCAGACGAATCAGTATACATAAGTTGATGGAGGGAGAAATTTAAACACATACAATGAAACATTGAAACCGGGGTAAAGAAGAAGATGAAGTACAGAAAAAATATGGAATTTAAAAGTAGTAAGAAATATTAACTTCAGTTCACACAGTATTCAGTTTCCACAAATCAAATCTAACAGCAAGAGAGAAATCACTTTTGGATTTTATATTTTTCAGAGTTATTCGAATACATAAAGGGGCGCTTCAAAAATTCATTAAGTCACTTTCAAAATTTAGACCAAACTTGGTGGTCAGATTAAATACTCATGATTTCCAGTGAAACTCTAGAGTTTTGAAGCACATCTAGGATAATGTCAAAAGTGTAACACACATTCTTTGTTTGCGCGGAGTTAGTTTGCACATTCGGTGGAGCTTATTAAACATACTGGTTCGGAATACTTTGTAATCAGGGATTCTGCCGGGATTTTCATATTCGGGCCGTAAAGTCAAAATTGGAAGAGTGGACGTAGAGTTTTGCACAGTTTCTATCAACTTTTGTCCGCAATATGTTAAAGTTGGGGGTAATCTCGAGGATTTGGGCTGACACACCACAGGGGCCGTTGTCTGGCCAAATCACTGATTGTAACAAATCCAGTAGTTACCGTAGGCTATACCTTCTATTCCACATTACTAATGCAAATTGAACATGAAAAGAACATGAATCAATGATAATTTTTCTCCTTAATTTATATAAGAAAAAGCCAAGATTACATATGCAAACTGTATCAAAATGAAAAGTTACAAATGTTCAAACGAAAAATTAGCATGTTCCTAAAGGCATAGTAAACCTTACATGTTCCACATTGCAAACGTAAAAAAAAAAGTGTAATAGTATGTTGATAAATTAGAGGATGGAAACGAATTTTGTGCTAAACTAATATAGAAATATTTCTTCTCTTTGAAATAGCCAAAAAAAAAGGAGGCCAATTTCTATTCATGACTTAAAATGTGTCACTTCTGGGCATGCCACTCTATATTCCACCTATTGCGAATATAACGTTCTAATAATTAACACACTAATGAACTAGTGTTTATAACAATTCGCACAGATGGAATGAGCACGGCAGAGCTGAATCGAATCAGCGGCTGTCGGGGGATGCTGGTCAAGTTTTGTACTGGGTGTAAGATTCGAACCCATGCTGACTCGCTGATTCGATTTAGATCTAATAACCCGTACGATGAAGGAGAGATTTTAATTATTTCATTGCGTTTGAACAGTGTTTCTTTCAGGGGTGACCAAGCTCGGAAATGTTACCCTGAGAATAGGACGACCAAATTCCCAGTTAAATAGATTTTCCAGACCGGGTCAATCGGTTTACCGGGTCACTTATGTTTGGGTCAGGGCCCGGTATTGGCTCTGGAACACGCACAAAAAGAGAAAATAAGAGAAAATGTAAAGATAAATAGATAGAGAGATGAAGAAGAGAAATAAGCAGCGAAGACACGATAACAATACATCAAGAATGAGAGAAAGACCAATGAAAAACATGAAAGCTACATTATCATTATACTAAACAACACACACACAGTTTACTCGGATTCTGACCGGTGATGCTTCGTAAGTTCTCCACAATCCGGATATAAATCTCTGTTTGAATACTTCAGTGTACGCGAAAAAAAAAACTGGCTGATGGGGAATCGAATCCAGGTTTTCAAATTTGAAGTCTAGCACGCTAGCAATACTCCACAGGTGAGTCTACCCAAAACGTGCTTAACAAATGTTAGTGTTTCTTTCTAGGAATAATAACTTGAAAAGTGAATACTTCTGATCAATGACGTGTTCTTAACCGTCATGGTAACCCCCTGAGATTTTTGTTCAGCTCGACACGCAGTCCTGGACAGCCATTTTGGCAACATCCGAAGCACATTTGGAAACACTTCCGGTACGGCACAGAACTTTTGCCTAAACAGAACTTTTGAGTAAACAGTACTTTTGCGTATTCTCACTGCTAACAGGAGCTGCGCCCCCCCCCGCCCCGCGGCTGACGCCACCCAGCTCCCTTCGAACGCACCCTCCCTCTTGCACACCTCGCTGTCGCTCCGTGTGCATCCTGCCTTTGGTAGGTTTATATACATCCTAGTTTTTAGTGGCCTTTTTTAAAATTGTAAATAACAACTTTTATTAAATTTCCTTTTGTGTATTTACATATAAAACGAAAAAACTGTAACTATCTTTAAAAAAACATGTAAAAAGTCGACGCCAGGGTTTGAACCCGGAACCTTTGAATCAGCTTTCCGACATCTTGACCACAAGAGCAACCTGTAGCTGCCGGGTTGAGTGCTTCTCGCTGTTACTTATCGTTCAAGATAAGCTAGAGTGGGCTATTCCTACCGAAAGTGTTTCAAAGTGAGTTGCAATATGACTTCCCAGCTCTGAGGGGAGAGCTGATAAAAAAATCTTGCGCCTGAGACTTGATGTGGACTTTTCCAACCAACATTCGTAAATCGTCTTCCTCTCTATAGTGACTCAGGTACTTCACTCCATAGGCGGAAATATTCTCCGTTTTGTATGAGAAGCGATTAGATTGTTCACGATTGCTTTGTTAAAAAATCTTCAGCTTGAACAGGGTTTGAACACATGTTGTTTGTTTTCGTACTGAAATGTCCAGCGCGTTTCCCCTACTCCATTTCGCCAACGAATTCAACAGCGATGAATAACCAAGTTTAAATGCGAGGAAAATGTAACATTGAGTATGTGTTACATTTTGTCTGTATGTATTTTGTGGTAAGTAAACACATGTGTATGCGTGTCCTTTTTGTGATGTCGAATTATGAAATGAATATATTAATGCAGTTTTAGGAACTAATCCAGTTTACGGTAAGTATTGCCCCATTAAGATACGATCATTTATTGTCGTTTATTTTAACGTAAACCAGCCGGAACGAATTTAACATTACCAAAAGAAAATTGTCATTAGCAAATCTAGAAGTTCAAACTTCAATTAAAAGTTCTAATACACTTCGTGCAAAATGACAAGTTGAACGTAACACAGATTTTAACTTTTGAAAGTTTGTATTGTAAGCATAATAGCGCGCAATCTTAGGCTATTTAAATTTAACCAGTTTCAAAATATCCTGTTCAATTTTTCTGATACATTTTGAGTCACAAGTTAGAGACCCATCCTTCCCATGCCTGGCGCTCTACGGTGCACTCAACCTCCTATCAAACTGAGTACCAGACTGTTCTTGGTACTCCTGGGCACCTTGGGAAGGTAAAGGCGGTCGAGCTTGGTACCGACCACTCCACCTCACTTCGTACAGTAGGTCGAGATGTGGAGCGCTACCTCCACATCCTCCATGTACTGTTCACGGCACGTGTGTATCGCACAGGGGATAGCTTTACCTTTATTAATTCGTGTAACTGAGAAACAGACCGGTAATAGCGAAAGTTTTCCCGATATTTCCATGAAGTTTGCGACAATTGCTCACAAAATCCCCTTTTTACACTGTGAAAATAATTTTACAAAACAAAATTGTAACTCCCTTTTGGTGGTCCAAACTGAAATGTGAAGTAGATCGAGATCGAGAGATGCAGCACTATTTTATAGACATAAATCGGTGTCTGACTTAATTTCTTAGTACTAATTAACAAAATTAGACAAGCAAAAGTGATCTTCTGAATTAACATTGTTTTTCCCATAAGCGAGATTCACTTTTGAGTTTGAATTCCCGAAAGGGGGATTAAAATTTAGTTTAGGAACATTATTATCAGTGTCAAAACTTCAGGGTCGTGTAAGCAACTAGAAAAATTCATGAAAATAACTTTAGAACTTTCGTATTTACAGGCCTGTTTCTCAGTCTATATATATATATATAAAATATCACAGCAATATTCAATCCACTACTGGATCAGGCCTCTCCCAAAAAAGAGTAGTTGGTCTACTGCTCCCACGCTGACCAGACGGGTTGGGAGAGGAGAGCCGAAACTCCCGTTGTGATCGCTACTACCTTTTATTCACAGCAGCTCCCCAATTGCTGGGTAAACACCGAAATTTTTGAGCCCCCACCGGGATTCGAACCGGGAACCGCTCGCACTGAAGTCGATATATATATATATATATATATATGTAGAAGCCTTCAGGAGTCTATTTAATACAGCGTAAATAAATTAGCTTATTACAAACAATAAACTTGCTTCTCGGGGTCACCGGGTGGAAGGCACCGTACAAGGGGGTCGCGGCATGAAAAATGTTTAGAAACACTGCGTTGGATCGATCCGTGCTCATTCCATGTGCGCTTTGTGGTCGGGATACTCCTTGTGCACAGGGGTTGATTTAGTAGAGATACTCGGGCGCAATACAATTTATTTTATGGATAACAAATTGCAAAACTATCGTTTAGAATGAAACATTTAAAGTCACTCTGAAATGGTTGAGGGACAATGCCCTCCATAAATCTGCCCATGCATGTGCGTGCGTTTTCTCGGTGTTCTCCCGTTTTTATCCAATTTCTTCATTCCACCAATTAATCCCATCATCATGCATCCGGCCTGAGTCAAAATTGCATAAAAGGCCTTAAAACTAAATTTAAAATTCAATTTTATGTATGCACGCACTGTCCTTTATTCTGGAAAGGAAAGAAAAAGCCGAACACGAGCATTATCTCCACAGAATGATTCGCGATTGGCGCTGTGTAAACTATATCCGAACAAAAACACCAGAGGTGCAAAAAGTGGAGCCAAGTTCTATAGCCCTAAAAAGGTGTGAAATGGGAGACGGATGAGCCAAGTTCCTTGGTGACAGCATGTAACAGGAACAAAGGAACTTGGCGCGAGCTGGCAACAGCCTTAAGGTTGGTGGCGGTGGACGTAGTGGGTTTTAGGAGCCCCACCACCCTTATAGCTTGAGGATC